>JAFMSR010000004.1:47917050-48194550 GCA_022818135.1 Saxidomus purpurata
GAAATGGCAAGATTGTCACGATAAACAAAATGTAACGACAGTAACGTGAAATTAAAGGAATGTCCTGAATTAGTTCAATGAAAGGCGTCCTGAATTAGTTCAATGAAAGGACCGTCCTGAAGTAGTTCAATGAAGGGACCGTCCTGAAGTAGTTCAATGAAGGGACCGTCCTGAAGTAGTTCAATGAAAGGACTGTCGTCCTGAAGTAGTTCAATGAAAGGACCGCCCTGAATTAGTTCAATGAAAGGACCGTCCTGAAGTAGTTCAATGAAAGGACCGTCCTGAATTAGTTCAATGAAAGGACTGTCCTGAATTAGTTCAATGAAAGGAATGTCTTGAGAAGTGACAGGACTTTCCAGTACAAGTGAATTAAAAAAAAATGTACTGAAAAAGGAAATGAAAGAACTGTTGAGAACAAGAGCTGTCACATGACAGCACGCTCGACTATTCGAAAGGTTGTTGGTAAAATGGATTTTTTGTCAAAGAACAGGAGTATTGTGTAATTGTCTGTAAGAATTAAGGTCAAAGATATGAAACTTGTTCAAAGACCTTTGTAAAGTACATTACATTCAAAGCCTTACTCTGGTTCTGTAAGCCAAGTGGAGGGGGGGGGGGGATAATTTCAAAGAAATACATAACCTTGTAAATTTGATCATGAATAACTTTGTAACTTTTCAAAAATTGAAATGTATAGAATTAAAAAAGGCATGACGCGCTGCATGCTGCATAATTATTCTATGATATTTAAAAAAAAAGCCATTTCGAGTATTTCCATGTTAGTCTGCTAAAAGGGGGAAATGTCACTGAAAAAGGGGAAAGGGCAAAATGTCAAAATTTGGGAACATGTTGAGAAAAAAATGAAGTGAATAGGACCAAAATCTGAAAAAGATGAAAGGGGGGTTTGATTAAGTCAATACCTTTGATTGTTTTCAAAACATTTACTTTATAAAATCTTTGCTACCAAATATTCTAAGTAAAAAGGGGCATAAATCTGTCAAAAAAAAAAAAAAAGTTTTTGGGATTGTTTCCTCAAGGTGTAGATTTTGATTTAGACACATACTTTGAGTTTCAAGTCAATACCTTTGATAGTATTCAAGATATTTGAATTTATAAAAATCTTTAACAAAAAAATCTATTCAGGGGGGGGGGGGGGGGGGGGGGGGGGGGGGTGGGCGGTTAATCTCCAAAACCAAAACGGAGTTGTGGGGATTGTTTTCTCAGGTGTAGATGCTGATGGTAAAGATATACTTTGAGTTTCAAGTCAATACCTTTGATAATTTGCAAGATATTTGAATTTATAAAGGGGGGGGGGGGGGGGGGGGGGGGGGGGGGGGGGGGGGGGGGGGGGGGGGGGGGAACTTTAACCAAAAATTCTAAGTTAAAAAGGGGCATAAATCTGTCAAAAATCAAAACAGAGTTATGGGGTTGTTTCCTCAGGTGTAGATGTTGATGGTAAACATACAGTTTGAGTTTCAATTGGTCAATACCTTTGATAGTATTCAGGATACTGATAGTCAGGTATTTGACTTTATTAAAAACTTTAACAAAAAAATTCTAAGTTAAAAAGGGGCATAAATCTGTCAAAAATCAAAACAGAGTTATGAGGATTGTTTCCTCAGGTGTAGATGTTGATGGTAAAGATATATTTTGAGTTTCAAGCCAATACCTTTGAAAATATGCAAAGATATTTGAATTTATAAAAAAAACGGGGGGGGAAAACGGAAGTTTAACCAAAAAGGGGCATAAATCTAAGTTAAAAAGGGGCATAAATCTGTCAAAAATCAAAACAGAGTTATGGGGTTGTTTCCTCAGGTGTAGATGTTTTTGGGTGTTAAAAATTTATTTTGAGTTTCAAGTCAATACCTTTGATATATTTTTAGACATTAACCTTATTAAATAGGCTGTTGGCCGGGGGGGGGGGGGGGGGGGGTTTTTTTTTTTTTTGATGGGGGGGGAAAAAAAGGAGGGGGGGGGAAAAATGGGAGAAAGGCGCCCCCCCCCGGGGGGGGGGGGGGAGAGGTTTTTTTTTTTTTAATAGGGGGGGGAAAAAAGAGGGGAATGGACAAATCTGAGAAATGAAATGAAATATTCCATCTTATCTTATTCACTTACAATAGTCATGTCATTCAAGGTTACACAAATTAACCTAATTTCACCATGTATGTATATGCCATAAATGTACATTTATCGCTTATATACCTAAGTCTCCTTGATGTGGGGGGTGTTTTTTCTCAAACTTTTTGTCTGAACCTTTTAATTACTGTTGGCCTATTGATCTCAATGATCCTGCATACTTGTGAATGATCCCGCATACTTGTGAATGATCCCACATACTTGTGAATGATCCCACATACTTGTGAATGATCCCGCATACTTGTGAAATTTGGACATGGTCTACTGTATGCAAATCAACTGGTCAACTTTACATCATAAAATTCATCGAGGAAAAATATGTGGTACTTTTGAAGATTACGTATCTATACAGATAAGTCCATTTATAATGTAAGGGTAAGACATAAAAATTCTATTTTGATCATGTAGAAACTGAAAATTTGTACTGGAGGTATGGCTTGGAGTTAAATGACGACATGATGATGGCATAAGCTTCACAATTCTCTCCTTTCATTTCAATTTCATATAAGAAATAAGTGTCTCGCTGTTTTTACACTGTAACTTCTTTGTTAAATGCCATATTTACACAACATTTTACATACACACACCGACAAAACAGGAAAAAACATATACATAGCGAATAATACACAAAATAAAGAGGAACATGCAAATACAACAAAAACAAGAAATTGTATGTTTTCTACAGTACAGACTACCCACTACCTACACAGTGATACAGGCATGCATGTAAGGCCAAACACAAATTATTCCATGTTAGCATGTAGTCATCACTGTCATCAACTACACAGCTTAAACAATGATGTGTTACCAAGATGTGTTAACATACAAAAGGTAAATGCTGATAGAGAATGTGACAAATCATGAAATGGGAAATACTTCGCATGTTTACCCAGCAGAGATTGTATGTACTTATTGTGAAGACTGTCTTTGGTATTGATACTTACGCTTAAAATGAGAGTTTGAACTGGCCTTTTCATGAACAATTAATTTTGGATAATTTCATTTTTTCAAGGTATCTTCATAATGAAAAACAACCCTTGTAACACAAAAAGTGATGATGAAACTCAGGAAAATGTGAATAGACAAAGTTTGGTAGATTGCTTGATGATGACAAAGGTATGTTAATATGCTGGATGATGGGTTGATGAATAGATGTGAATGGATCATGGATGATGATGACAGGCACACAGAATGATCTGTATTTAGACCTTACCTTGTGGAGCTTCAAATACAGATTTATATAAACTTCTAAATGACGCACTTAGGTCCTGTTCAATGTGTGAGTTGTTTTCAATAAATGAGCCCTGGTGCGTCTGTGACTGAGACTGAAAATAGAGAATATAAAATTGAGAAGAGAGGATATTTAATTGAAAATAGAGAATATTAATTTTAGTTGAAAATAGAGAATATTTAATTGGAAATTGAGAATATATAATTGAAAATTGAGAATATTTAATTGAATCTTTTTGCTAGAATATCCACCTAGGGCCAAATATTTAGAATTTGGTTAGAAATTTCAAACTTCTTTCTCGGGTCAGACTAACTTGTCCGCTTGAGAGACACTGTAAAGTGTCAAAAGAAGCCTGACAGTCATTAAATAAGCAAGAGGCCCACAAGGGCCAGTATCGCTCTACTGGACTGTCCTGAGTAAGTTATGCAAAAATCTTTTTGAACATCATCAAGGAGCTATAACAGGACACTGTGACCATGACCAACTGACCCAAAATCTACTTAGTAAAACAAATCATCTTATAAAGTTTGAAGACTGTTGTTCATAATACATCTCAAAGTCCTGAACAGAAATGATTTTTCAAAGTTTGGGTTGGGATCATCTACAAGTTGCATGCAACCTTCTGAGCAGGTTTCATGAAAGTCAAATGAAAATTGTGACCTGTACAGTTTGATCAAGGAAAAGCTAAAGGAGGTCACTGTGACCTTGACCTCAAAAACTGTAGGATCTTTCACTTGGTACGACAAATTACCGTATGAATGTTCATGACTGTGGGTAATATAAATCTCAAGATATTGAGCGGAAACAAATTTCAAAGTTCTGGTCACTGTGACCTTGAACAAGTCTGATCAAAGTTTCATGAAAGCTGTGACTTGTAGAGTTATCAAGGTAAAGCTAATGTAGGACTCACTGACCAAAAAAACAATAGGGATCATTTATTGGTTGCAGGCATCCTTCTAAGCAAGTTTCATGAAAGTCAAATGAAAATTGTGACATGTAGAGTGTTATGAAGGAAAAGTTACCAGACAGATGGATGACAAACCACCATGGCATAAGTTCTGCTGGACTTCGTCCAGTTGAGCTAATAAAATCGGGAACTGTTATTGAATTTAAATGCACTAAATTTAGTAACCACATATAACCTTAATTGACTTCCTTTATAAAAACTTGGAGAACTTCAAATTCTTCAAATACTAATTAGTTCAATTACACACACTGCTCTGAAGACCTGCCAAGTCTTTTTCATGTGGAATCAGATAAGAGTAAAATGGCTTAAGCCTGCAAAAATACATTTAGGTCAAGAGACATAAGGCAAAACAAAACAAGAGGGCAACGATGGCGCTAGTTCACTCACCTTACTACAATGGCTATTATTTGACCTGATGACCTAGTTTTTGAACCTGCCCCACTTGACCCAGTTTCAACTTGACCTAGAGTTTATAATGACAGACATTCTGATCAATTTTCAAGATGCTTGGGAATAAAATTTGAAGTCTACAGTGTTTAAGTGTTTTTTTTTATATTATTTGACCAGGTGACCTAGTTTTTGATCTCACATGACACAATTTGGAACCTGACCTTGATTTCAACAGGACATTGAAACATTCTGAATATTTTTCAATTTCATGGCAACTGTGCATAAAATGTGACATCTAGAGTGTTCAGAAGGTTTTTGTATGATTTTATCTGATGGCCTACTTCTTGACCCCATGTGACCCAGTTTTGAACATGACCTAGAGTTCATCCAAACACAAATTTGATCTAGTTTTCAAGACGGTTGGGTATGAAATGTGGATTCTAGAGTGTTAACAAGGTTTTTCTATGGTTTAACTTGATGATTAAATTTTTTACCCCTGAATTGACATAGAAATCATCAAGACATTGTCATGCAGGCAGGGTACCAAATGTGGCTTCTCAAGGGTGACAAGGGTTTACTTTCATTTTGCAACTAACAGGGGTGTCTAACAAGTGGTATTTAGAAGTGATAGAGGTCTGGTTTAAATAGTGTGAATGAAGTATTATTCCATCTTCTGTATTCAATTGATTAAAAGCTTCATAAAGTAAACATTTCAGATTTAAAGTTCATTTTAGAGAAGTAACTTAGTGAAATTGATTCAAAAGACCAGTGTGAATAAGGCTTTTCAACCAAGGCTTTGTAACCAGATTGTAGCATTTACCAAAAGTCTTTACGCCGCCAATACTACAGGACACTTACCTGTGAGATCGGAACTGTGACTTGCACATTGAGGTTATTGTTTGAGACCGGAGACCCAATACTACAGGACACTTACCTGTGAGATCGGAACTGTGACTTGCACATTGAGGTTATTGTTTGAGACCGGAGACCCAATACTACAGGACACTTACCTGTGAGATCGGAACTGTACTTGGGGGGGGGGCACTTGAGGTGTTTGAGACCGGAGACCCAATACTACAGGACACTCCTGTGAGTGGACGGCTGCACATTGAGGTTATTGTTTGAGACCGGAGACCCAATACTACAGGACACTTACCTGTGAGATCGGAACTGTGACTTGCACATTGAGGTTATTGTTTGAGACCGGAGACCCAATACTAGAGTTACTGTGACCAGATTCAGGGCTGTATGGAGATGGCGCCTGAAAATTCAAAACAACTTTTAAACAGGTTTTCAATATTCATGAAAATTGAAAAATCACTGCTCCAATCTGAAAAACACATTGTACAAATCCTGGTTTAAAATATAGTTACTGCTATGAATTCATTAAAAACTGATTATAAATTATTATTTTCAAATGTACTTTGATAGAGCATAAATTAAATAGTCAGAAATATTTATATGGCGTAAGCTGTCAAGTTAAAAAAGGTTACGAAGGTAGGACTGTCAATTTTTAAACTATTACTTATTCAATATTTCAAGTAATTGCAAAGAAGTTAACATTTAATCTAGTTCATTTAACTTGGATTCATAGTACTAATTGAAACTGCAGGTACATGTATCTAGCACAACTGAAAGTTCCCATCTGATGAGCTCATACATGTACAAGGAGCTGATAATATCTTCTCAGCCACCTTCTTTATTATGATAATCTATGCTGTATAATGCACATGAAATAACTTAAAATTATTGTTGGTGGTTTTTCATAAACTCCTGGTTCAAAGGTGTGTCACAAGACAAAGCAATCTTATCACACTACAAACCTGATCCAGCCAGTTTAAGGCTTATAAGTACTTAGTAGCTGCATGTGCAGTGGGACAGTAAGACATGGAATGTCCCCACTTTAGCAAACTAAAAAAAAAAGTTTGCTCAATATACTGACACTACAGTAACAGGTTTGAACCCAACCAGCAGACTTTAAGTGTTACTCTTTTGGTGAGAGTACTGGGCACAATTCCAGAGAGCAGAAAACCTGACAAAAGTATTACAGTACAAGCTGCAAGTACAGTTTACAAGCACTATCAAATACATAGGTTGACCATTCATTTTATAAAATAGAATATATTTCAAGTCTATTTTCTGATGCTGTAAATCAAGTCTTACATCAAATTTTCTTTTCCTTGCCGTTCTGATTGGAAGTGGTTCTTCCTGCGGATTGCTGTCTATTGCCCAATATGATCCCTAAAATAATACAATAAATAAAACATGTTATTTTTCTTTGCCATCAGAATATCCTTCACCTAACGTGATGGCTGTATTTAATATCGCAAGAAACTTTTAAATGCTTAATTAGTTATGTTTTCATCTTGTCAGTACTCTTTTAATGTTTTAATTACAGTCACTGTTCATAAATCTATTTTCAAATTTGAACAGGCCTCAAGACACCTTTTAATGTGCTTAACACCTATATTATATAAACTACCAGATAAGAAAAAGGAGAAGGAACAAACACGACAACACTGGGTTAATATGGACTTGGGTTATTTAATCAGATCTACGGGTTTCGGTCGCAAGAGACCTCCTTCAGGATATATTGTATGTAAAAAGAGATCATTTCTGCAAAGGAGCATCACTATATAAAATAAGTGTTCTCAGAGACAAGACAATTAACATTAAATGCCTTACCTTTCCAGGATCTTCTTTTGAACGTGGAACTTTTAAAAAGCATTTATTCAGTGATAAATTATGTCGTATTGAATTCTGAAATAGAAAAAATATATGTGAGAAGTCTTCAGTAGTACCGCTGAGTGAAACTTACATGTAATGAAGTCTGATTATGAGGAAAACTTCTTTAGCTTATTGACTAACTCTCAACACTGATTCAGGATGTTATCACGCTTGCAAGGGAGAGGAGAGTTGAAATTCTCATCCCTGCTACCCATTCATAGCTGGGTGGACTGAGGCACCTAAGGCATGATCAGCATCTTTACATTGTATCATTAATAGACAAAACTTCAATAGAAAAAAAGTAATGTGACCAACGTCACGCAGACGCACACCGGAAGAGACAATCCCCACTCAATGGACCAGTCAGGGAGACACTGCCTTTGAGAAAGGCATTATCTAGCAAACCAGAATTGGTTCCCTAGACAGGGACCTTAGCGAACCGTCATTAATATGCATACGAATATGTTGATTATTATTGATATGGTATCAAACTATCATTCACTCATTATGATTAGCAAACAAATCAAATTTGTATTTCTTTACTAATGATAAGATATAATAATGTACATCTGTCCTTAACCAAATCAGAAAAATGCATTATGATATTGATACTTAAACAAATATGAAGTCTCTTTGTAAAGAGGAAGATAAACCAATCTCTGATTACATAGCAAACAATAAAAAACTACCGGAAAATACTTTAAAATGTGACCCAAATAAGGTATTTCTAGGAACTACTGATGTCTTGCTATGAAAACCTACCTGGAAGACAATACATGGTCACTACTACAGGGTACAGTAGAACTACTGTAAAATTTGAATTAACAATGGCATTGCAAGATATGTGCTGCAGAATTAAAAACACCATTTGTTGGATGTGATACTTGTTTGCTGACGAACCAATGACACTGTTTTCTTGAGTATTCCTGAAGTAGTTACTTACGTAAGTAACTACTTCAGGAATACTCAGAAAACAAAAGGGCAGTGGCTAGGTAGCCGTGACCGGCTACCTAGTCTTTTGGTCTAGGTAGCCAGATCCGGCTACCTAGATCAAAAGGCTAGGTAGCTGTACATATATTTCAACACTTTGATACATGTTGCACAAGTCATAACTGTTTCCTCGCTGTATTGTTGGTACAATACATCTGTCAATTTAGATCCTTTGAAGCACACATTGCCGCCGCGGTATTACGTTGCTAATCGCCGCACTGCATTTAATATAATTGTTTCAAAAATATTTTTATGAACCTTAAAATGTGGATTTAAACTATCTTTTCCCGTTTAAGTCAGCCGTTTAAGTTAACTGATCAATGTTTATTTTCCACTTGTCATTTGTCACTTGTGGTAGGTGTAAAAAAACAACGTTATCAATTAAGTCAATATATGTGACACCACGACTAAGTTATGTTCGTTAATTTGTGATGCAAACATTATTTCTTTTAACAATTAAAAATTCTGAGTTGTTTAACGGAGCAACTTTTCTGTTTGAAAATTTTTTATGCCTACACCTGTATAGCTAAGTAAATATATTGGAAAATCCCACCCATATTTTTTTTTTTTTTTTTTTTTATGAACTTTTTAATATTTTGTATTAAATGAAAGCTAAAATTATAATCTTTATGAATATGTAAAAAATATATATAAGTAAAACCTTGATAGAAACTTAAATTCAATATTTCGGATATGTGTAACTGCTTTAAGAAGGCAGCAGCAGGGTAGCGGTAAAGGTATCAAGTGGTTTCACCCCCTAGTCTAATATGTAATATACTGATTAAGTATGTGTGAAAGGTACTATTGTTATATTGATTGATTTGTTTGCCTGATAGGTGTTTTTCAATCACAGAATAATCAAATATAACCACATATCTAATCAGTATATCACTTTGAAGAAAAAAATACAGTCATGTTATGCTATATAACAAACTATTTACTAGCTGATGAGAAATACTCACTTTGGCACCTGAATAAAATACTGCAAAAATAAAGAATGCCAAATTTCCAAATGGTACTTCAAACATTTGATTTAAATACATCACATGACAGTGTCTTTTAACGTCAATAATTAAATGTTAACTATTAGATTATGAAAATTTAGTATAAGAGATGACCTCATTTTGTTAAGTATAAAACTTATAAACCAAATAGAAAACCTTCACATTAACATCCAGATTTTCAAATACGATATTTTATTTGAGTATTTGAACAGGATTCATTTTTAACTAAAATGATAAAAAAGATCATATTTATTTGGGGGGGTGAATCATCTAGGGTTTTGGGAGGTGAAATGACTAGGGGGTGAAACCACTGGTATTCGCGGTAAATTACACGATACTACTGTGATCCTTGTCTAATATTATTAAACAAGTAAACTTTAAAAAATTATATACCTTAATGAATGATTATTCAATACCGATTATATGTAGCTCCTCGTATGAAATTATATGTACGGTTACCTAGCCTTTTGGTCTAGGTAGCCGGTCCTGACCAAAAGACTAGGTAGCCGGTCACGGCTACATAGCCACTGCCAAACAAAATATATATGTTGTCTCTATACGGTATACCAGCCCGACATACCAATAATGACACACAAATTAATTTGTCCGCATCATATTAAGGTGAAAGTCGAAGCTTAGAGTTTGCTTCATTGAAAACGAATGCAAATAAACTAGACTCAAGACCGTAATCCTACATTTTACTGGTTTAAATGATAAAATTAACAAAATAATTTGATACACGATAATTCCGGTTCGCTAGTCTATAACACTGTATAATGGATAAAGGTAGGGATGTCATTGATTAAAATTTTTGTATCGATGTATCGATTTAGAAATATCGACGATACAGCGATATATCGATACATGGGCATTAAAAAGTCACAGACTACTTATTCTACCAAATCTCTTGACTTAACTTGTCCTTAACATATGGATCTGGTCTATAATCAACCATTGCAGTGCTGAAATATTTTTGCCTATGAGACCACATTTCATTAAATTATCATTCGTTAGAAAAACACTGAACTATGGGTAGAGTGGTTGATTATATTCCGGCTGAGTTTTGAAGGAATTTTCAAACGTGAAACTGTTGATCATTGCACGGTAAAACATTATTCGATATACGATTTTTCAAAACTGCAATCGATATCGAATTGAAAATGTTCTATCGTTGATATATCGATATCGTTTGAATCGATTACATCCCTAGATAAAGGCTAGTGAACCGAAAAGATTTCTTGCTCATGTTGCGGTTTATCATCACTGGTGGATGCAATTTTTCAAAGATTGCCTTTTACAACAAGCATTTCTTAGTTTTGTTTACAAAATCAGCATGCAAGTGTAGTGCTGACCCAGTTAGTTAGTCACACTGAATGTGACAGACATCACTGGTACTTACCTTCCAGCCATTTCCAGCGTCCTTGTAATACGGGAAATTATCACATATCCACTGATAAATTTCACTCAAAGTCATTTTCTTTCTACTTGAACTGTTAATGGCAAAAGTAATTAGATTGGCGTAAGAATATGGTGGTTTTCCTTCTCTTTGACTAGTTGTGTCTTCGTCCAGTGTGGCGTTTGTGTCTAATGGTGAATGAGGAGATTTCCTCATTGCAAGATTTCCACCCTGAGTCTTAGCATTAACTGCACCATCCTTTCCAATATGTCCCGACATGGCTCCCCCGACCGTTAAACGGGGGAGCCAATCCATAGCAGTAAGCGAACTCTCTAAGTCAGCCATTTTGTTCGTTTACAAATTCCGCATGATGTGACGTCAGGTGCGCTAAAAATTGCCAATTAGCATAAATTGTCTAGTGATTCTAATTATATTGTTTATATGTCTTTCACATAGAAATGAAAAGTTTATTCGATTGAAAAGAATACTGATTTATGTTAACCAACATGTCGTTCTTGGTATAAAGGGAATTATAGAACTATTTTGTGACGGAAGTATACAAACCAAATAACACACTTGAGGCTTCATTGCCCATGGCGGAGTAACTAAGCAACGAAAAGTGTCCTAGATATACATTCGCGTTTTCACAGGTAAATCGAAAGTAGAGCGTGTGGGCGTTTCGTGTACGTGCAAGTTAACCCGACCGTTTTTGTTTGATATTGAGATCAATTATAGATTGAATTCTTTAATGTTAGGGATGGTGTCGTATGTTTTAATACACTTTGAGTGCTTATATTTTGTACTATCATCTTTCTCAAAGAGGTTGAAACGTTGAAAAAAATATAATCTTAACAGTATACTGTATATACATGCACATGCCTGTACACAAATCATTTGTGAAAAGACAAACGATAAATTCTTAACATTTTTGTTAGAATTTCTGGTATATCGATCTCTTGTGCAGGCACGGACAATAAGCTGTCCGGGAGCATTCCACTGCATGCCGACCAAGACTAGGCCCAATCCATGCTTCCCTACGGGAAATACAGATCTTTAAATCCAGCGAACATCTCATCAACACTGAAATAGATACTCGTGGAAGGCAAAGGGGCCAGGCACGCTTGAAATGTTTTTCAAGACTTGGTCTCAGACAGCCCCATGAAGTTCTTCTCACTTGTCAAGGGTAAGAGACTGGATGAAAGTGGCATCTCCCAATTGACGTCTAACTGTGCAGCCCACAATGGTCCTAGCAAGAAGGCAACCGTCCTCAACCAGCAGTTCACTGGGCAGCTCTTCTCTGACTCTGATAACACGTCTGAGGTGTCTACCATGGAAGGGAATACCCTTCCCAACATGCTTCACCTCCGTGACAATAGAAGTTGACGGCGTCAACAAACTCCATCGTAATCTCAACCCTAACAATGCCTCTGAACCAGACAACGAGCATATACGTTTCCTCAGAGTGTATACAGGTGCTATCTTCACAGTTCTCACTCTCGTAAACAATATCTCTGCAACAAGTTGAAATTTTATCTGACTGAACGAAAGGTAAAGTCTCACCGATCTTAATAAAAAGAGGACCGCAACAATCAATCTTGCCAATTACAGGCCAATTTGACTCACTTCTGTCTGCTGCAAAGTCATTGAACATACCATCCGCAGCTATATCACGAGACACAATGACATTGACCGTTACAACATTCTGTCTGACCATCAAAACGGTTTCCCGAAGCGACGATCGATAGAAAGCAAACTCTTTCGAACACTTCGACCTGTCCTCTGTCCTATAGATGAACGGGAACAAATTGGTGCCATCCTCTTTAACGTTAGGAAGGCGTACGATGTCGTCCCAAATCAGCGACTAATGGTCAAGGTAGACCACTAGGCCTACGACATCAGATGTGGGAAAGTAAATGGATGATGTCCTTTAACCTCGGCAAATCTGAGGCGATCCGTATAGGAGGTGAAACGAGGCACGTATCTTAGTATCACCGCTACACATAATCTGTCTCGAAACAGTCAAGTAGAGACAACCAACAAGAATGCCTACATCTCCCAAGCCTTCCTCAGGAAAAACCTGACAAGCTGCCCACAGGACACCAAGACATACACACTTACCGGGCGCTTAGCAGGCCCATCCTTAAAGGTCCATTACTAACACCAAATCAAATTTTCTTTTAAATCTGGAATTGTAACAGGGAAATACAGTTTGAAACTGGCTTCTAAAACTTTGCAATAGCCGTGGAGTATTTCCCTGTTTGAAATACTGCTGCAGAAAAACGAGTGATTGTGTATTTCCTTAGATTGACCTAGGTGGTCTTTTTGTCCTACTTTCGCTGTATGAATGTTGTAACAGTCAGAAATATACTTTGCACATCATTGGAAGTAAAGTTCTTCAATTATAATTCAAAATAGGCATATTTATAAGTACAACCTATTTACAGCCTCCTGGAAAATTACAAAGATATTTGAAAACTATTATTTATTAATTCTTTTGTTAAACTCAAATTTTCAACACAGTATGGTCACATTCGATGCAGCATCTCATATTTTTCCTTCTGAGAAGACGCCCGTTACAATACCAGATTACAAAGAAAATTCGATTTTGTGTTAGTAATGGACCTTTAGGTACGCCAGCACTGCGTGGGGCCGTCTACCTTTTGACACAGAGATAAGCTTTCTTGCGGGTCGTGTATGTCACATGTTTTCTCCTTGATAAGGCTAAAGTTCACTTAACAGAATAGGATTTAAGATAACTTAAAAGGTAACCTTGTCATATGCTCAGTTGGCTGTGTAAGGTAAGAATTGTTCTTTTTATAATAATTCCCAAAAGTCTCTCAAGCCATGTTAGTTTGTAACATAACAATAATTATATGAAAAACTGAAATTTGATTGACCGGGTAATGCCGGGGTAGGGGACAGATACTATTACATATTCAAAATGTGAAGAGTTCCTTGGAGTATAGATAAAAACTGAGCATTTGCTTTAAAAGTGGTTTTGAAAGTTTTTAATCATTGAATAAGGTGGTAAAGTTTTCTCTTCTTTTAAACTTACAAGCAGTAATGATCATTGATTTGTCATTTATATTACATGTATATAGAAGCGACGAACACAACAAACGTCAGTTCTTTTTATAGATTATAGCATGAATACATTAATGACAAATGTGAGTCAGAGGAGATACAATACTGACAACAGCACCATCTTTATCCAATCTTCCCGTAATACCATCAACACCAGTAGATTTAGTAAGACTCAAACTGTTTATGTATTTAATAACTCTGCTTTCTGAAACTGGTCGGAAAAACGTAACTATAAGGAGAAATTAACCCCCTTTTTTACAAAAAAATCATTCGACGAACATTTCCCTAGATGAGCGTAATTTGCGGATTGTTCCTCAAAATGTACATAGTTTAAGATTTTGGAAACAGTTATTATTAAGATTTTTATTCTGCACATCATGTTCGTGCTATTCTTTTACAATACATGTACCACGACCGCATGCCATAACTTCTCTCGACGGTCTCATGTTAAACAGTTAACACAACATCCGTCCCTCTCTTATATATCATTGTCTCACAGATTTTGAACTGCACGCTCTTTTTCTAATTACAACAATACATATGCATCATACCGCACGTCCTTTTTCTTATTCCAACAATGCATATGCATCACGCTGCAATAATCTGTTACTGGAATCGATCATTCCTTCTAAGGTTGCCTATCCTTCGGATTATACAGCATCATTGATTGTTTGGTGATCTGTTTTGGATTACAGGTGTATGTAGGTGTTGTTCTCTGCAAAGTCCATTGTCATAATAATTTCAGTTTTTTAGATCGTTAATATTTAATAGAAGTGACCATGCTGCCACGATGCTCGCATAGCGTACTGAGAATGAGACAGAAATGACTTACGCTCTTCTTCAAAGAGTTTTTCGAGCGTTGTCGTATGAGATGTACTACAAATTTCTCTTTATTCAGTGGTACTTTCTTTTTCCCGTCGGTTCAACGCAGTTTCACCATTTCCCTTTTCCTGTAGTGTAATTGTGTAATTTTCTTTCCGAGTATCACTTCCACATTTATGGACAATTCTCTTCATTGGATGTAAGGAGCCCGTCTGTTTAGTGTCTTATCAAGAAGTATTCTAGAAGTGAGATTTTGGGATGTTTTGTGGAACTTGCTCAGTGCCTGCCTGCACTTTTAGTCCCACGTTTTCACAGGATATGCAGCAACAAACTATAAGGTTTGAAAATCTTAGTATTTCGCAGATTTCTAGTGCTTTAACTGGTCAAGTGTACGCTTTTATAGTTTCGCCTATAGGGAATTTCTTTTGATTCTTCTTGTAACATTTCTATCACAGGATGCGTCTTGCCATCTTCCCTTTCCAGCAGGATCACATACCTCTTATTTAGTATTTTGCCCCTAGCTCCTAGAAGGCAGAAATTCTACACTTAATCAACTATTTCATTGTTCAATTTGTCCTTTCTTCACGGTTTTCTGAATTCTTGCTCAATGCCGTTATGTTTGACCATAGTGCCTGACACAGCTGAGATGTTTCGGCATTTCTACAATGAATTATCTGCGTCGATTTCAGTCGTTTTCAGTCTTCCCTGAGAGCAAGCAGATGCTTCCGAAGCTACTGAATCAATGATTTCATACACTGTGACTAATCATCGCCCTAGCTGTTGATTCCCTGTTGGCTACTGCTTTAAGTAAAGGAAACAACTTTAAAAGTATTCTTCTAAAAAACGGAAGGCCAAGGGCTTAGATATTTGGCATGCAGCATTGTCCAGTGGATCTCTACCCATATTTTTTAAATTTTGTCCCTGCCTTCAAATTTCGTATGAAAATGTAATATGGATATAACAAACGCCGGATATAAGGAACACATGTAAATAATCCCAAGGAGTTCTTTATAAACGGAGTTTACTCAACACATTTTGTGGTATATTATCAATAATATATGTAGTGAATATCATAAGCATGTGAATTGTGACATAATACATCATTTTCAAAAATTTAGATGGAATACATACTAGTTTGATCTTTAGCAATATAAGTATATAGGTTTCCTTCAAGATGGCTCCAACAACGTTTATATACAAATGGTCACGGAAGGACATTGACATCCGCTGACGTTCGTAAACACCTTGAGCAAGAATGGGACCCACAAGGGTGTATGTCAATGTCTCTAAATAAATACTGTCACTGTGAGGTAAAATGAGTTTGTCCAGAAAGTTCCTAATGAGTGACAATTCAATTTGGAAAAGTTGTTCAACATGTCCGTTATTGCTGTATTGAAAGTCAAATGTCTAAGTTATAGGAATTATTATTTATTGTAATACCATTATAAACCAGTTTTTACCTTCAATATCTTTTGTGCTATACACACCAATATAAAAAGGTCTGAACCCAAAATGCGATCATAACCACCAAGCAAGTACCTGGGTGGTGTATGGCGCACACAAAACGTTAGTATAAAAGTATTCCTCAAAGTGAAATAACGTTGTGCGCAAGGCACGAAAAGTAACTGTACCACATATTATAAGAAGCGGTCACAAGTGCGAACTATACGTTGTGCGTTACATCACACAGCTGGTGTTGACCGAAACCAGTACAGATGATTCAGAAACCAACGTAAGTTACAGTTCACTACGGCCGGAGCTGTCTGGGAGACACTCAAGACACAGTGAGGAAGAATTACTTATATGGGTAAAGAAGTGCGAGAAGTTACACATTGGCGGATTATACGCACTTTCAGGGCCATTGGAATCAAGTGAAAAATATACATTGTAAACAGAGTAATTTATTTTACAAAGGCCTTATTCATACGAACTGACAACATATGTTCAAAATATCAAGTTAAAATTACAATGTGTAGTCGAAATAACAAACAATTTATTGAATGGAACTCGGTGTTCCAAGCTTCCTCTAGCAGTGTTGCTCGGCGTTCACAGTTAGCCGTTCAAAACCTGCTACGTCGTTCCAGTTAGCCATTCTTTTCTCATCTGTGTTAGTTTAAACGTTCCTATCTTCGTCAATCCTTGGCTAATGAACCTGATACTTCATGGTAGTATCAAGGAGGGTTCATATGTTAGGATAGCATGCTAAAATGCAACATTATTCGTAAAACTGAAATATTATTAGGCCGTTTCCGACTGAAATTGATATTTTAAACGGTTTTGCGTTTCTTTACTCGCCGTAATTGCTTGTAAGTTCAATGGTATTAAAAAAATATATTGGCGTGTAGATATTTCATTGCTCTCAAAGTCTGTGCAGGTTACTTGTTCATAGAGACACATAAAGTTATTTAAAAAAAAAAAACAAAAATTCTACACCACCTGTTCCCAAGCTAAAAATAGCTGCTCCGAATTCGAGATGCCCTCAGAATTCAAAGCCATAGGATCATCACTGTGTATATGTAGGTGTAGTTCTCTGCAAAGTCCATTGTCATAATAATTCCAGCTTTTTTTTTAGATCGTTTTAACAGAAGTGACCATGCTTTCACGATGCTCGAAGAACGTACTGAGACAAGATACAAAATACAAGAATATTTATTTAACGTCGGATACATATATAACAGATCAACATTATCTTCTTGAGCTATTTTCCGACAAGCAATAGTATAAGAATAACATAGTAAAAAGGCTGTAATAGAGAAATAGCACACATATTATGAAATAGCACGGATATAGTATATATCAAGCAAAGTTAACATATAGTTCCTAGTTGAAAGAAAGTAGATAATAATTGAGTATTTACGCATAAAATTGTAGATAAATCTGTATCTAGTTAAGTTACACATGTATACATACATATATTTTGTATAAAACCAAGAGGATCTTAAGGAATACTGTCACTAAGAAATTTACACATCAAACATGCATATGAAACAAAATCACAAATAAAAGTATGTTAAAAAAAATTGGTGTATGTCACTATATTAAATAGGCTTTTTAAGAGACTTTTACTATCTTAAAAGATTTGGGGACTAAACAGAAATAATGAGTAATAAAAGGAAGAAAAAATAAATAAATAAAGATTTAAAATACATTTGTATATATCAATGGTACAACAAAATCAATATTAAGGATGTCTTTAGAGGCAGATAATGTGCCACTGAAATTATAAGTCACTAGTAAAAGTTACATCACAAATTGCATCTACATATTTCTCTTTTTCCTTTTTCAGTGTCTTACATTTGTTATTTTTTATGGCAGTTCTTAGTCATGGATTAGCAATGGTAATCTAACTTTTACTCTGTGTAATTAGTCCTAATATAATTCTGTGATATTTTTATAATATTGAACAGTCTCTTTTTATTCTTGAGTAGAAAGACCAATTACATGTGTTTTATATTTTAAGTATATATGTTTAGTAATATGCACATGTATTGGATGAGACTAAATAAACTATTTAACTATAGCTTGTGATAAGGCTATGTAATTTTCAGTATAGTCTGTGATAATGCTATGGTCATATATTTTTTAAAATGTACATATGACTGTGATAATAAGTAATAGTCTCCTATAACTCAATATTGAGTGGCAGCCATGATAACATTGGTTCTATATTTTATTCATGTTTATGTAATGTAAATGTATATTATGCTGATGAGACACAAATAAACTAAATAAACTATGTATTTAAATATATAAGCATGTTATAGCTACAAAGCAAACCATAGCAATTATCAGAGCAACATAAAAGAAAGCAACGAAAAGGAAAACAAAAGCATTTAAAAGCTGTGAAAAAATTGTTGTTCTAGACCTAGGCCTGAAAGCTGCCATAAAAAGTACATATAAAACACTGAGATTCAAAAGTAACACAAACGTGTGACCGATAAGAAATAATTTAAGAACATTTATCACCCCAAGTGGTGCAGACACGTAAATGGTGCAGATACGTAAATGACCTGTACATTTCACATACTGCATTTAGTTCCTACAATTATGTAAGCTTTTTATGTGATCCTTTTGAAATTTGGCTTCAGATATTTCTTTGAATTTTCATCTCCAAGTTACGACCGCTTCCTTTCTGGCTACTGATAGTTTTTTCTAAAACAAACAATACAGTGACTTCTAATTGCGTATTATTTTGAAATTTTACATTAAAAAAAATCATTCATGTTACACAAATATATAAAAAAATAATACCGGTATCAGAATTAGCAGAGCTGCTACTTAATATTTCTTTTCTTCTTATTGTAAAATTATACATACCTGATTGTTTCTCAAAATCTTTTATCGCTTTCCCTACTTTTTTGTATCTTCTTTTTTCCTAGTGGATGCATAAGTTTTCCTAGTGAATCCATAAGTTTTCCTAGTGGATGCATAAGTTTTCCAAGTGAATCCATAAATTTTCCTAGTGGATCCATGTTTTCCAAGTGAATCCATAAGTTTTCCTAGTGGATCCATAAGTTTTCCTAGTGGATCCATAAGTTTTCCTAGTGAATCCATAAGTTTTCCTAGTTGATCCATAAGTTTTCCAAGTGAATCCATAAGTTTTCCTAGTGGATCCATAAGTTTGTTTTCGTAGTGAATCCCTATAGATCCAATGAGATTCTTCTCAAGGTAAAATTATATTTTCTTAAGATTTCAAGATTCTTCTCATTGTAAAATTATACATACCTAATTGTTTCTCAAATTCTTTCATGACTTTCTTTTCTTTTCTTTCTCTTCTTTTTTTCGTAGTGGATCCATAGGTTTTTATGCTTTACGGTGTTTCTCGTTTTTCGTCGCTCTTTCTAACCATAGTTCAGTTAATTATTTTACAACGTGCAGTTTCCTTGAAAGGATATGACGGGCACATATAATATAAATAAATTTTACACTTTTTAATACTATAAAAAGTACTGGTTACTTTTCGGAAGGGGGAGGGAATGGGTGTTGGGGAGGCCGGGGCAAAATGATACGCGGGGCAAAATGGACCATCGATATTTTTCACAGTGATGACGTAATATATGACATCAGTTTTTAAACTTTTTTCTAAGTTAGCAATATCGTAAAAACTTATTAAAGCAAAACAGACAGATCTTTAGTTTTTATTGCAATTATCATGTTTTTTAGCAATGCAAGTAATTTTTTACGTTTTTGTAAATTTTTGCTTTGAATAAAACTAAATAAGGAAAAATCATATTAATTATGCACATGTTGAAAGCTACAGACCCTGTTTTTATTACATCACATCAACAGATCAAAGAGTATATTATTTTTCGAAAAACAGTCAACACACTCGGGGTAAAATGTTACATGGAGGGAACTCTGTTTTTCCTAAATTTAAGTCAGTACGATTGTCTCCCTTAATTGTTTTTGCAAATGGCCTTAGGGCAAAAAAAGAGAGGTTACCCAATATCGTAAAAACTTATCAAAGCAAAACAGACAGATCTTTAGTTTTTATTGCAATTATCATGTTTTTGAGCAATGCAAGTAATTTTTTACGTTTTTGTAAATTTTTGCTTTGAATAAAACTTAATAAGGAAAAATCATATTAATTATGCACATGTTGAAAGCTACAGACCCTGTTTTTATTACATTACATCAACAGATCAAAGAGTGCATTATTTTTCGAAAAACAGTCAACACATTCGGGGCAAACTGTTACATGGAGGGAACTCTGTTTTTCCTAAATTTAAGTCAGTACGATTGTCTCCCTTAATTGTTTTTGCAAATGGCCTTAGGGCAAAAAAGAGAGGTTACCCTATTAATAAAAACGTGTTGGGAGACAAATCGTATTGACTTCAATATTGGAGAAAAAATAGTCCCCTTCCTTTTTTCTCCTGACGCCATTTGCAAAATAATCAAGGTAGACAATTCTAATCACTCAAATTTAAGAAAGCCAAAAGCATGTACATTTAAACTGAGGCAATGCGCAAAAAGCAACAACAAAGGGTGTAAATTATTATATGTGAAATAAAAAAAAATCGTATTTATCCAATCCCCCCCCCATGGCATTTGCAAAAAAAAACACAAAAAAAACAAAACACACACAAGGTAGGCACATTTTAGTTAGTAAAAATTTAAGAATTTAAAGTACCCTCTCTTTTTCTTAAAGACACCGTTTGCTCAGAAATCAAGAAGGCACGTTATACTGAAATTAATTTAGGTAAAAGTTACCGCCCTTTACAATACTCAAGCCATTTACAAGATTGTCAAAAGAGACAACTCTAACTGAATTGAAACAGGAAAAAACGATTAATCTCCCTTTTTCTTCGGCCGCTATTTGTAAAAAGATCAAGGGAGACAAATCTTACTGACTTTAATTTCGGAAAAAGAGAGAAACCCTCCTTTTCTGGTGCCATTTGCAATATATCAAGTGAGACAAATTGTGCTGACTAAAATTAAAGAAAATCAGAGTAATCCCCACTTCTTCTGCTGACGCCATTTGCAATAAAGTACAGGGAGGTAAATCTTAATTGGTAAATTACTGAAAACAAAGCTCCCTCATTTTTTCTCGTGATGGCATTTGGAAAAAGATCTAAGAACTAAAATTAAGGAAAAACAAAGTTCCCTCGCTTATAGCACAGAGAGAAGGGATTGTATAATACGTATTTATAATGACAATTAATGTTATTTGTTGGAACTTTTCAGCTTTATATCAGCTTATAAGTTTTGGTTGACTGTTTAAATAGTTCTAGATAAATGCAATCTTGAAAATGTTGACTTAAGGAATGTTACAGTAAAGCTCGCTTGCTGTATCATTTTGTACGGAATTCCGTTAGGGCCGTCTGCATATTCGCCTTTGAATAAAATAATCTGAAACGCGAAAACACGAAAACGCGAAAGTACGATGACGAAAACGCGAAGCTACGATGACGAAATTGCGAAAGTACGATGATGAAAACGCGAAAACATGATGATGAAAATGCGATACAATTTCGCGTTTTCATCATCGTACCTTCGCGTTTTCGTCATCGTACTTTCGCGGTTTCGTGTTTTCGTCATCGTACTTTCGCGTTTTCGTCATCTGCTTCGCGTTTTCGTCATCGTACTTTCGCGTTTTCGTCATCGTACTTTCGCCTTCCGGTACGCATGCGCAAAACAATATTAACAAAACAGAACAAGTGAATCCTTGCAGTAGTCTTAAAGATATATCTTTAAGACTACTGCAAGGATTCACTTGTTTTGTTTATATTGTTTTGCGCATACGTACCGGAAGGCGAAAGTACGATAACGAAAACGCGAAAGTACGATGACGAAAACGCGAAACTACGATATACGATGACGAAAACGCGAAAAACACGATGGCGAAAACGCGAAAACGCGAAAACGCGAAAGTACGATGACGAAAACACGAAACCGCGAAAGTACGATGACGAAAACGCGAAGGCACGATGATGAAAACGCGGAATTGTGCCGCAGTTTCATCATCGTGTTTTCGCGTTTTCGTCATCGTACTTTCGCGTTTTCATCATCGTAGTTTCGCGTTTTCGTCATCGTACTTTCGAGTTTTCGTCATCGTGTTTTCGCGTTTTCGTCATCGTGTTTTCGCGTTTTCGTCATCGTACTTTCGTGATTTCGTGTTTTCGCGTTTCAGATTATTTCATTCATAGGCGATGGCCCTAACGGAATTCCGTAATTTTGCCCCCATGCCCGAGCAAATTGTTACATTTGACCAGGGATCATAGACCACTGATGTTGAATGATCGATTTCAAGTACTTAAACAAATTAGGTATGAGTATTTAAAGATTTAACAGATAGACAAGAATCGAACCTTAAATGTTCTTTAAAATCAGATAGAAATCATACTGTCATAAATTAATTAAAAATTAATTTCGAAAAAATGTAACGTCTTGCCCCGGTCTCCCCTATTGCCAAAATATTTCATTGTTACTGAATCTTTATTCAAAACTTAATGTTATGGTTCTGTTATGGTTAGTAAAGAAGATGATGGCCATGTACAATTTTTACATCAATATGCACTTTCACATTGTGTCAAGACTTTTCACCTCCCAGACGTTTCACCTAGATTATATTGTATTATATCAGGATACTATATAACCGGATATATAAACCGCTATCTACCTATATAGTATCGATTTTATGCGTCGTCCACTGATAACGGCGCCGATAAGAGCGAGCGTATCAATATCATATTTGCCGTTTCACTCTAGCATCGCTATATTATATATTAATAAAACGAAAGTTTAAAAATTCAATATTTTAGTGATATACATTTATAGATTTGTTTCGTTTTGGTAAACAAAAAAATTTCAAATAAGTACAAAAAATGAGCCCTAAAGACGATTTATATTTTCTGAAAACAGTGTTGGTGTGCACTTTGGGTGATATGGGGCTTTTTGGGAGGGTTTTGAACATGGCAATCCCTTTTGAGAATAGTTTTTATAGGTAAAAAAGATTATAATTTGAACCTAATCATGTTAAACAAATGTTAAAAACTTTAAATGGAAGCAACTATATGTATTGTCATTTATAAAACTTTGTCTCTCGACAGTTTGTAAAAATAATAATTATGCAAACATTAATGCTATCAAATTTTTGCAAAATGCGGTATTTCTCAATTTTATTGAACGATACGATTTCAACGGGTAATTAAAGTAGATAATTTAATATGCTTATGGAAAAGATATTTTATTAATTTTAATAATCTTGATCCTATTGAGGAGTTGCACGGGGAGCAATGCAGTAATGCGGTCATTTTAATGATGAAGTTGAAAGTACATATCAATTATGTTCAGGCTTGATTGGGCATGGAAAGAATTATGATCTACGGAAGTTGGAATGTCAGGTAAAGGGCCGGAAAACAGAACGTTGTGAGAACCTACATTGTTTTCTGAGTAAAGACGCCATGTCTACAAGGATGTCAAGCAACAAGTTTCCGTTTGTTAATTTCCGGTTCCTGGTTTTAGTAAGATATAATGACAGGTAATTGTTCTACTGGTCGATAGCAACAAATGAGGCAGACACGAACATATATTCGTAAATTTTTCATAGAGAATTGTATCTGCTTTCAAATATTCAAAATATTAGAAATACAATTTCACAAGGGCTACTTTGCAATTGAATGACGCAAATTAGCTGTGCCAAAATTTATTAAATCAATCTATCAAGATCATTACCCGAATAGTACAGCTTTATTAAAGACAACTGAGAAACTCCAAAACACATGAGGCATAATCCCATACAAATTGTGGTTTGTAAAAAGATAATCACCCCCGCTTATAAGACCATTATCTAATCAACAAGGTTATGCCAGATGGTAATAAAACAACTTGACCCTTGTCATAATTAGCATAATGTGTAAAACTTAACAATATTAAACTTTGATGGGAGTGTTGAAAGTTGTTATTCCCAATGAAACACTATATCACGAAATAGAAATTGTCTGTTTGTTCAACGTTTTACTTTTTCTTGCAACCCGTGATGAGTTGCATCGTCTCACTTGTTTTGTAAATTAAAACTGGAAGTTACCTGAAACAAAATAAAAGCAAGCAAGTTAATTAACAACACAGAATTGAAATATTTTACTACTTTTGACAATGTCTTGTTCAGTATAGATTATCAACGTATAGCTTCGCAAGACTTGACATGTAGTCATAGTCATAAAGTGGAAGACTTTTTGCAGTTAACCTCAGAACCATTATTGTTCAAAAAGTTCAATGACAACTGCTGAAAGAAAAGCAAAGTACATGATTTAAGTAGTTTTTTTAAAAGATAGAAATAACATCACAAAAAGAAAACTTGACATAAAAAAAACAAGAAATTTTAACAAAGTTTTTGTTCAGAGAAACATCCAATATGAATAAAAAGAGGCCTTTCATTTCGAACTTTGGTTATTAAAGGTCATCAATTTTTTTAAAACTCGTAAACACTTTTACGGACATTTAAATATGCCACTAAATTCTAAGACGCCATCTTTGTTTACTCTATTTACACCAAAAATAACCTCAAATACCAGAATCGCTTAAAGGTCAAATTCATAGTTAAACTGACTACTAATGATGCACATTTTTTGTTAATTCAGAGTTAAAAGATGAATAAAAATCAAATAGATAATCAAAATTTAAGCGATTTCATCTATAACATCCATCGCTAAAATTACCATTCACAACAGTTTAACCCTAAGACGCCAGCTTTATTTTCTCAAAAATCCTCCAAATACCAGAAGCTTTTAAATCAATTTCTAGTGAAACAGACTACTAATGATGCACATTTTTTGGTAATTCAGAGTTAAAAGATGAATAAAAATCCATTAGATAATCAAAAATTAATCAAATTCATCTATAACATTCATCGCTCAAATTACCATTCACAACAGTTTAACCCTCGTGTTTCGATTACCGACCATTTATATGGTTAGTTTTCATACGTTTTTCAAAGACCATTCATAGAGCGATTACGGTTGAAGTAGGTACAAAGCAATAAAAGGATACTTACAGGTTATTCTCCCAATTCATAAAATAGGGAAAATACATTGAAACAACTGAAATATAAAAGATTTTAATGACAATTATGTCTACACGCGATCCGTCATGGCCGCCATTTTACGTCATCGTGTTCTGATTGGACGACAGCTTTTTCAGACTAGAAGCTAGTTTCACGTCCCGTTATATACGGTTCCTGATTATATATATGACGGATCTATATATACATATAGGTCCGTGAGTATATGTGTGCAAGATGCTATTGTTTTACTTGATTGATATGATTGAAATTGAACATCAACCATTAAGAGAAAGTTTTATAGGAAAAAAGAAATTTGAAAATAGTAAACAAATGTTATAAATTAAATGGAAGAACTTATTATAGAATAAAACTTGTCGAATTGGTGAAACTAAAATGATGACATTAATGCTATAAAATTCTGCTAAAAAACTTGATAATTCTTATAATTTATAATGATCCTATTCAGAAGTGCAAGCAACGTATTCGGTCATGGAGGTTGAATAATCTATGTACAGGTTTTGGGTGGTGAAATGACTACGGATGAAATGTCTAGAGGGCGAAACCGAAAGTTGTGTCCCTTACATATTAAGACGCCATTTTTACGGATGTCAACAAATGTTGCCGTTTATTAATTTCCGAAGTAATGCTGCGGGTATAAACAAATGGCAGACAGAACACGTAATTCAAGAGAATTATACTGTTAAGTGATGTTGTCACCATCCCAACTCTTGATGCAACCATGCTGTGCTTAATCATACATGTATAAAAGCATTCGAATCGGCTATAGAAACTGAGAAATAAATACCATCAGGCATATACAAATTGTGGTTTGTAAGTAATAACTTAATAATTATTCAAAGATGCCGAGATTATCAAACAACTTTTGTTTTTTTACAGTGACTTACAAAAAACTTTGATGTTGACAGTTTGATTCCCTGAACAAATGCACGTACTATTTGTATGTCGTAATTCAGAATTACGTCACCCTTAGTGCAAAAACTCAATATTTATTAAGTGCAATGCTATCTAATTTAGCTTTAGAGATTTGATAATTATATTTGACAGTTGTTCAACAGTTCAACATGTCAAGATGACATGTGTGTAAGACCTAGGTCCCTAGCCCAAAGGTCAAGGCCACATTTTGAGGTCAATCATTATGGTATATTTGTGTCCATGCTGTAACTTTGTCATGCATGGCACAAATGTTTAACATAATATTATCAAGACAATGTTTTGCTCGAAAGACCTAGTTCCCTAGTGCAAAGGTCAAAGTCATAGTTCCTTGTAAGTACAGGTGGCATGTCAGCAAGCTGTAACTTACCGTTTCCGGACCATTACCAAGATTGTTCAAATTATTGACCCCTTTTACTGATTTTAGAAGCAAAAATGAACATATCCGCCAGCATATTAGCGTGGCCAATACACTCAGCATTGTGAATATTAGGTAAAACAACTTTAACGATCTTCTTCTTTCACAGAAAGCCACAACTGACCTAAAAATAAAAAATTAGCAGCATTTAGAGTTTTGGAAGCCAGAACTAGGTGCATATAACCAGCCATTTAAAACGAGCCGCATCTTTTTGTATGACAGTTAAGGTGTGATTAATCACTCCTGCTAATCTGGTGATATCAGTAGTATATGGTAGTAAACTGACTCATGAAGGCTAAATGGGTTTGAAGTATGGGTGAACTGTTTGTAAAGCGTATAAACCTAAAATTCCCACTCTGTGCACTGAAAATACCAATTTAAAACATAAAAATGTCTTATAGGCCACTTGAAACTACCAAATTAAAAAAAAAAGGTCATGATTATAGGCCACTTCACTGCAGAGGACCTCTATGAAAATTCATCTTTTTTATATGTATAGGTCGTGCTCAATTGTCCTGGAAATTAAGGTAGTCATTCATTGAGGGATTTTGAAATAACTAGACACAAATGTCCACCACTTCAAGAGGATGTGTTGTACGCAAACCCTGGTCCCAAGCCCGAAGGTCATAGTCATGAGGTGCTATTGTGTCCTAGATATATGCTTATAGTGTATAGGTGGTCCTGCCTGGGTTGAAACTTTGTCATGCAAGGAAAGATTTTGAAATAACTTGGCACAAATGTCCACCAAATCAAGATGATGTGTCATGCGCAAGACCCAGGTACCTAGCCCAAAGGTCAAGGTCACACTTGGAGGTCAACTATCATGAGATGCTTCTTATAAGCCCATTTTGTGTACATTTTTGTGTAATATTTTCTACCAAACATTGACTATGGGTAATTTTGGTAATGAATAGTGCAGTGCAAAAGAACCATGTTTGACCGTCACAACTTCGGGGGCATTCATCATTTAAACAGCTCTTGTTATATCTACTCTTTGTTTAAGAAATAATAAATGTGTTCCTCAGTTTTAGCGATGAATAAAATACTGTCCGTTATTAGATACGAATGATTAAATCACTTGTAGTATACGCATGTGATATAGTTACTGGTCTTCAATCCTGACAGTACTTTATTCAACATTCTAACATGACTCAAGATTTTGTCTCTATATACAAAGGGTAGAAAAATTAGGTTTTATTATGCCATTAACAACCCGCTGGCCTATATGCTGTCAACAATGAAAACTAAAAGCTTTGCATTAATCACCTTTTGTAATATCTGGTCATGCTAGAATCAAGATAACATACTTTTGTAATATCTGGTCATGCTAGAATCAACATAACATACTTTTGTAATATCTGGTCATGCTAGAATCAACATAACATACTTTTGTAATATCTGGTCATGCTAGAATCAACATAACATACTTTTGTAATATCTGGTCATGCTAGAATCAACATAACATACTTTTGTAATATCTGGTCATGCTAGAATCAACATAACATACTTTTGTAATATCTGGTCATGCTAGAATCAACATAACATACTTTTGTAATATCTGGTCATGCTAGAATCAACATAATATACTTTTGTAATATCTGGTCATGCTAGAATCAACATAACATACTTTTGTAATATCTGGTCATGCTAGAATCAACATAATATACTTTTGTAATATCTGGTCATGCTAGAATCAACATAACATACTTTTGTAATATCTGGTCATGCTAGAATCAACATAACATACTTTTGTAATATCTGGTCATGCTAGAATCAACATAACATACTTTTGTAATATCTGGTCATGCTAGAATCAACATAACATACTTTTGTAATATCTGGTCATGCTAGAATCAACATAACATACTTTTGTAATATCTGGTCATGCTAGAATCAATATAACATACTTTTGTAATATCTGGTCATGCTAGAATCAACATAACATACTTTTGTAATATCTGGTCATGCTAGAATCAACATAATATACTTTTGTAATATCTGGTCATGCTAGAATCAACATAACATACTTTTGTAATATCTGGTCATGCTAGAATCAACATAACATACTTTTGTAATATCTGGTCATGCTAGAATCAACATAACATACTTTTGTAATATCTGGTCATGCTAGAATCAAGATAACATACTTTTGTAATATCTGGTCATGCTAGAATCAACATAACATACTTTTGTAATATCTGGTCATGCTAGAATCAAGATAACATACTTTTGTAATATCTGGTCATGCTAGAATCAACATAACATACTTTTGTAATATCTGGTCATGCTAGAATCAACATAATATACTTTTGTAATATCTGGTCATGCTAGAATCAAGATAACATACTTTTCAGCATTGTTATTGTCTAATAAACAAGTCTTATGTACAGTTATAAAACCACTTCGTCCATTATGGTTAATAACTGTGCATCAGAACTGAGAATCATGGCTAATTAGATGACAAATAAAGTACTTGAAGGAATGTATTTTTTTGTTTCTAACATGAATTTGTCTTTGGTACTTTACATGTTCAGTGTACAGTACCGATACGATGTCATATGACCTCATTTAAAGGTCTCATAAAAAACTATTAGTTATTTTCCTGAAGGAGCAGGGATCAAGTCTGTGGTTGCTAGATTACTTTTCAGGCAAGTTACCACAACACCACCAATCCCTTCGGCAGTATTCTGATGATATAATCATGAAACTATTTATGCCTGTGATATAATGTGAGAATAAAGTAATGTTAATATGATGTCAACATAGTAACGTCACTAACGTGATTCTTAACTTCTGCAATTTCAGAGAGAGTAATCACCGTGCAGTAAACATTACACAGCGTTTGATTTCTTGAAACAAAGTTGTAAACACATATCATAGATATCGTGATTAACAACACCATGTATTTGGAACATTCAGCATTTTACTATTTTGTGATTCTATGTTGCACTTTATCTCTGACAAATGGTGAGACAACTATTGTAAATCTGTTCAATACAATCAAAGAGGCTCAGATTCTGCATGATTCCAACATGAGTATTTTTCCACCAACCTGGGCGATGAAAAAAGGAATGTATCCCAATGAGGTCAAGCTCAATTTCCATGGAAATGAACAGTTCTACCTTGTTAGAGACGAGTTTAAAGTTCCAGATAACAACATGTTCACTCCGGCATGGGTCACTGCATCTTTAATTGAAGCTTATATCTATGGAACTGCACCCAAACCAACTGCTGACCAAATCAGTCTTGCCCTAGGTGCAATTGATTCATTTCGAAATCGGAATGTGCCGTATAAAAATTCTGAAATGACGTTCTGGCAGCAGAAGTTGAATAAAACAGCAAAATTTTACCAAAGCTCTCCAGAGAACTTGTTCGAAGTTTTACGATTCCCTGATTACTTGCCACAAAAACTTATAGAAGAGATTCTTCAGGTTTTGGGACTAAAAGATTTAGAGGATTTGCTTGAAAAGCTTTTCCATTCAAAGTAAGTGCTGTATTGACCTTTGAAATATCATTTCTTAGAATTAATATACATTTTGATTCTTACACACTGAAATAACTATGTTTTATAGATATAAGATATATCACAAATTTCATTTTTATACCCCCGGAAAATGAAGTTTTCTGGGGAATGGTATTATAATACTTGAATCACCATGTCGGTCCACTTTTATGCGGTCATACAGTCCACTTTCATAACATAAAAGCAGTGAATATTGGTACACATAATCACTGGTAAATCCCAATAAGCCATTTTGTGTAAAATACACCTGTATTAAGCAGGTGTCTGCTTTAAGTTGTCGCTTTTGACCAATCCACTGACTGTGCTTAAAGTGGCCACTTTTGACCAATAGCCTGACTAGTTGCTTAACACATGTTTGATTGTACACATTATTATTTAGGGACATGTTTGCTCAAGCTTTCCATATCCCTCCTGATTTTGATGATACGTTTGTCAATATTGGGCTGGGCAGTCTGCTAACACTGTACAAGGAGCAGTTTCCAGATGGATTTCAAATGTGGACGAAACAAAATGACAACTTGACTTCAGTTTTTGAGAAAGTGAAAAAGTATGCCTACAGGTCAGTAAATACTTAATCAGAAATTTCATTCACATTTTACAAAGTAATTTTGGACAGTCTACTGTTGTTGAAAAGCATTAGTTAGGGGCTTTTCTCCCAAAATTCTGTTAAAGTTAAAAATAACATCATACATTCTGTTTGACAATTACTGATAAAGCATGGATGGCTGTGAATGGATGCAAGCTTGTGGGCATTTGCTAGAAACTTTGTGGTGTTTTTATAAAGTTCAATTTTGTGTATTATGTTCTGTGTATTGTTGATTTTTCTTTTCATATATAGAAAATGGTAATGTCTGATGGGGTCTGATTTGCATCTTGATTCAATAGACAGACCCTGGTCCCTATAGATTGATGGTTTAACAATCTTTACACAGTCTGAAGGGGATAGTCTCGTGGTAGAGTCTTTATACTGCTGGTTCAACTGTCTCTTGTAACAAATTGTAACAGAAAACTACTTACTAACAAATTGATCGAGAAAACTACTTACAAATTGTTAGAGAAAACTGCTTATAGATGTTTAGCGATTAAAAAAACATCATGTATCTGCAATATCTCAAAAAGTAAATGGTGCTTCCTGAAATTTGACACAGGTTCGCAAATAGCCCATACCAACTCCGACAGTTAAAATTTAATTTTTTCTTCTTTTAATATGCAGAAATTTTCCTTCATTTTAGCCAATTGTTTTGCTACATATTGACTAGACCATGTAACTGAAGGAATTATGACACTCTAGCCCGGGCCTCAAAACTGTATAGCATTATCAATGGAAGCCTGAAAGAAATTGACAGTAAAACTTGTCATGCACCCCAAAACTGCCTGTTTTACTTACTGAAGAAAACCTACATAATTCTTGTGCATAGAATCCCAATATTTTACATAGAAACTATGAATAAAACTTTTTTCTTACTTTTCTTTTGGAGATGTTAAATTTTTGTAGAGTTGGTATATACATTTTAAGCAGGCATGCCAAATATTAAATTGTTTAATGTAATAGTTAACAAGAAAATCCAATTTCATCATGTTTTTTTAATCGCTAAGCACCTTGATACTAAAAAATGGTTAGAGAAAACTAATTACTAACTAATTGTTTGAGAAACCTACTTACCCAGTTATTGCAGTGAAACTTGGTACACAATGTCATGATCTCCATAAAGTCCTGAAGATGTTTCTGACATGTTCTTGTTGCCTCAGTCCATATGTGGCAGGGTTGTCAAAAGGTCGGACATGATGCAGTCATGGACATTGGTACCCCCCCCCCAAAGGGGACCCCCCCGCAAAAAAAGACCCGCCGGGAGATTACCGTACACTATATATTAGGAGACACACATGTGAATAAAGACCACCTGCAAACAAAGACCACATTTGTAGCTTCCCAACAGTGGTCTTTTTTCACAGGTTTGACTGTATTGTCATTATTGACCAAAGCACCCTTACTGACATTTTTAGTTTGACTATTTGAAGAATAAGGAGGTCTACTGCAGTCACGCTGGCAGGAATAAAACTCAGTTCAAGGCATCTGAAGATTAGAAATATACTTAAAAATTGACCTTAAGGTTTTCATGCATGTTTTCCAGACCATTTTCAAAGGAGTCTAGTGCAGCTACAATAGACCCAAGGACATATATGTATCTGAGGACATACCTAGACAGGGCTAGTGCAAACAATGAGGATGTGGCTTTAGTTACAACTTGGGTTATTGTTTTCATTATATACACTCAGTATTTTGTATAGATGTTGATGTTTGTTAATTTGATCATTTTCACATAAAAAAAAGTTTGAGGTCAGTAGTATAATGTCACGGTTGGTCGGGAGACAAGAAATACACATTTTATTTGGCCGAATAGTAAAATAACATGGTGAGGGTTTACCCGGTGTATGAACAGGGCCCAGTTTTTCAAAATTTTACTGCCTATTGAACTAATGGATGGTCAATTTTTGACTCAGTTTGTGAGTTTAGTGTGGAAAACACATTTCGGATATTTTGGTTTTACCTTACAGAGCTCAAAATGTTTCAAAAAGTATACAAATAGTCCAAAAAGTAAATTGACTTTTAGGTAACAACCAGTTAAAATTTTGAGCAAATGGGTCCTGGACTCAGTCGAACATTAACTGAATTTGTAGAGTTTTTAGTCCCCATTCCCTTGAAATGCACAAATCTGTTTTAATATGTCTTTCAAACTTAGAAAAATAACCCTTAAAGTTAACCAACTGTTAGCTTAATCGTTGATTAAAGTTTCGAACAACTGGGTTCTGGTTGTCTAAATATTAGCTGATATTGGAGATAATTCACAGGTCCAGGACACAGTAGAAGTGACAGCGATGTTTGATAAAGGAGTAGCCATGCCGTTCAATGTGAACAATGTGGATATTACTGTGTCGGCTAACTTTGTATTTGGAATGGTGACATGTCTGTTAACTGGAGTATGTGAGGAACATATAGACGCAGATATACAGGTATGAATTGAATTGTCGCCATATTCAGCATGTGGCGCTTTAAAACCATCATGTTAGACATGAGCAACTGAAACTGTAAAAGTGGTCACACTGATTTAACTCTTGCTTGTTGTTATAGCCATAAATGTTACATCTCTGGCAACCATTTTAAATGTGTTTACACATAATTAGTGGCACCGACTAAATACTCACTGACTGCTTAACTCGGGTTTGACTGTACATGAAGAAGCAGTAATACTTCTGTAATCGGGTAATATTCATTACAATCTTATAAATGTGAACTCCCAAAGTTGCTAATTTTTGGAAACATTCATTTGACACAGATTTACAGTAACAGGTATATCCTGTTACTAATTTTACATTTGCAAATAAATCCATCTGCTGTAAAATGGCAGATTTTTTTTTCTCACAAGAAATTTTAGCAAATTACAGTATTGTATGAGGTGATATAGTCCCTATTGCAGTTTGGGAAAGACCTGGGTTTTATGTCTGTTATTACTACACTTAGGCATCATTTCTTCCTTTATCTATTTGTTCAAACTTCAGTAATTCAGACACTAGCTTCTTGTCCATAACATTTCACTCTCAAAGAGTTTGACTTCAAATTTGGATACAAGAAGATACTATTGTATGTAAATGTTTATATAGTGACTATTTAGTTTAAGGAACAGCCAAAATCCTGATGGTTCTAACATATCTTTTTCGCCTGAACAGCAAATCTTCATGAACACAACCACACTGATTGCTCACGAGTTAGCCACAAATCTTTCTTCTCGTCCAGATTTGGCCTTGACTTACTACCCGTCTAAATACGAGTTCTATTGGTTTGTGTCAAGGTCATACTCATACCTGAACAGGAAGTATTCTACCAGGGGAGGTAACCATGTTTCCAGTACTGTTGATGAGGTAAGATGTTGTAACTTCCTGAGGCAGCCCTTACCCAGCTTGTAGCTCATATGTCTACCCGTGTACTGAATGTAGACCATGATCAACCTCCCTACTGAATACTGTGACCCAATAAATACTTGTGATACAAATTTTTACGTTTTAGTACTGGTTTATCCTGGGCATCACTGATCCGAAACATTTTTGATCATCAGTGAATTACTTTTCTGAAGGTCCACAAAACTATATATTGACCTAAAACATTAGACTTCAGTTATCATATACCTTCTAGAAATGATATTTTTTATCTCAAAGAATTAATAACAACTTTATAATCATTGACTGTAGACCATGAAAATAGTGTGCAGGTCTACACACAATTCTCTCTAGTCTACACATACTATTGCAGACTTGGCAAGTGTCTACTCTCAGCCATTCAGAATAGTCTATTTATGGCGGTAATGCTATATTACCCAACCCATACATTATGCAATGTTATTATATACCTATAGATATTCGGTCAAAAATACAGCCTTTATTCAACCATCAAATATGGCCTGACAGAAACAAATCCATATTGTATGTATGTGCAATACACACAGTGCCATTATTTGCAAGAGAGCATTCAATTGGCCCTAAAATACACATGACCTTAATAACATTATTTTTGACTAGATTATTACTACTTGTTTATACGATGACATCAATAAAATAACATCTCGCACTTAAAAGAGTTTTTCTTCAGTTTTATTCCTAAAATGTCATTTAAATTTAGTTTTTTAGGGCAGACAAGTGTTAAAAGGTATATAATAAAACGGTTATTAGTACAGTAATGTGATCCATAAGCCGGATTGGCTCTCGTGGAGGATCAGGCATTCTGGATCACGTTACTATACTAATAACCCTATTATATGCCAGCACAACATTTTTAGACTTACGTTATGTGCATCACCCATTTCATATACTGCAAACTAATTTTGTGTCTGTTAATTTCCAATGTTTTTTTACAAGGTTTAGTATAGGAAATGTATCTGTAAAACTTTATACATGTACTTTATTTTCAGATGTTGAAGTTTGCTTTTCAAGTTTTACGTCCAGTGTTACGACAACAGATGTCTATTGATATAAGAAGTGCAGCAAAGCAAGATTCTGATGGGTCAATGTATATTGACGACTTCCTTGGCAACAATGACTTAAGTTTCTTCAACAAAACAATCGTATGTTCTTTTACTCTTCTGTACACATAATTTGTTTTATTGTTGAATCTGCTTTTAGAAAAACGTTTAAGCATTTTCCTTCAGTTGGTTAAATTAAGTATTTTAATTCAATATGAATAACTTCAAAGCACTATCATCATTATTCCATGAATGCTAGAATGATTGCTAAAGAGACAAAAAATATCTTCCACTGAAGCATGATCATATATCACAATTTTTCCGATTAACACTCCAGAAGCCACATTAATTTGATACCTAATAATTCCTAATAGTCTTGAAATTTGGTCAGTGTGTTTGTCTTGATTATTGCTAGGTCAAGTTTGAATGTGGGTCACCTGGGATTAAAAACTAGATCACCAGGTCAAATCTAAGAAAAACGTTGTTAATACTCTAGTTGTCACATTTAGAGCCAATCATCATGTAAATTGGACTTGTCAAGGTCAAATAGAATGTTAGTGCTTATGATATATAGTTTATGGTTTCATTTTGGACACATTGGGTCATAAGTAGGTTATGTATTGAGGTGAGCAATATAGGGCCATCTTGCATGAAGCTCTATCAAAGTTGTTCAAATAATTCCATTCCATGCAGGATGCTGGTTGCCATGGCAACGGAAAGGAAAAACTTTAAAAAATCTTCTTTTCAAAAGCCAGAAGGTCCAGAGCTTACATATCGGTCATGTAGCATTGCCTAGTGGACCTCTACCAAAATTGTTCTCAGTTGACCCTGCTTTGGGGGGGGGGTTGCTTGATTTTATATAGGCTTTTATAATACCGCAGATAAATTTGATAGAGCCCCTGTATATGAGCCCATATACACTGTCAGCAACCCTTTATATACCGTCTCCCATTTGGAGCCTCATCATTTTTGCCTTTTTCTGATTGGCTAGAGAAGACAAAACAAAATGGCCACCGTGCCACCATTTCGATTTTGTCAAAGGCGTTTGTAAGCATTGCACACGTTGTTTGAAAAATAGTTCATATTCAAAGACATTCAAACTTACATTGATGCTATCTTTGCCTTCGTTTCTTCCCAGCCAAAACTGGTTACTGACATAAGATCTCATTTCAGTCGATCAAGTTCCTTGTCCATGAAATTCAATCATAGAGGATTGGTTTTTCGAAAATGAAAACACTGTCTCTGACTCTGATAAGTACTCTTCAAAATAATGATATACCTTTCTGCAATGAACTGCTGCTGACAGGACATTCATGTACAAATTCAGCCGCTAAAATGATGAAATAAGATACCTCCAGATCAAAGGAAAATCTGAAAACAAATGTCCTTTTCTATCCTGTTTATGTAATAGTCCTATATAAATTGTCTTTACTAAAATAAAGTGAAGTCCTTCTCTAATAGAACGCTGTTTATCCTTATTTGTGTCACATGAATTAGCCGAAGTAATAAATTGAAACTGAGAAATCTTTCAATTCAATACACTAGGTACAAATAATGGTTACCAAAACATAACTGCCTCGGTGATGTAGACTTGAACTGATGATGTAATAAATTCGAAATGGGACTGGTTTAGCGGAAAATTATCTATGTGACTGCATATTATAATACAAAATTTCGTACTGTACTTTACTTTTGGGTGGAAAACCCTGTAAGCCATAGGATATTTTACTTTCAATTGAAATATTAAAAAAACTAAGATCAGATGATTACGAAGCATTACTTAATCAAACAAAGGTAAAAGGTTTGGGGGCTCCCATGGGTATTGTCTTTTTGTCATTTATAAATATAACAGCAATATTATGACAACAATTTAAGTAGTTTTCTTGTCTTCCAAATAAATCTACGGCATTATAACTTCATTATATAGATTCTTGAGTGGGTATACGAGGCCATATACCACATATACCTCAATATAACTAATTATATTGGGAAAACTTTAAAAATCTTCTTCTTTGAAACGACATAGCCTAGCCTAGAGCTTAGATTGGTGTGTGTGTGGGGGGGGGGGTCACTTGATTTTTCATAGGCTTATATAGGTAACTTTAAAAATCTTATATATTTAGCATGTAGCATTGCCCAGGGGACCTCTATCAAGACTCTTCAAATCATGATCCTGGGGTCAAAATTGACCCTTTCTGCTATTTTTGACCTTGTATTGTAGTCAGTGGTAGCCAGGTGAGCGATATAGGGACAACTTGGCCCTCTGAAAAAGCAACAAAAACATGAGAGAAAATTGTATGTCATCATTGTTTTAGAGTAATTTATTACACAGTTTGCGTGGTTGAGTGCAATCTTCTGTATCAGTATTTTCCATATAATACGATAAAGGCTGAAGGTCCTGACCTTCATGTAGTGCGTATCATCCGCCTTGTAATTTGAACGTGTTTCTAGTTGAACTTGTATTGATGTAAACATACATCATATGAATATAGTATTCCTACACCAGTTATAAGGAACTCAGATCCACATTGTTCCTGTCCAGTGTGTTGAGTTTCTTCATAGCAGTACTATAAAGTGATTTTTGAAGGTGAATAAACATGGAAAAGGGTGTATATATAAAGGAATACTATAATACATATACTAGATGGTTGGAAGCAAGTCATATCTTAAATTTTGTTGGCTGCATATTTCTTGATCAAACTCAAACTCTGCCTCCTGTATGAACCAAAAGTAGACTCGTGTATCAACCGACTCTTATACATGTTACATTTACTTTCAGAATCGAGCAGAAGATCGTATTTTCTCTACAGCAGTCTCTGTAAATGCCTTAATTAATACCTGGACATTGACACAAGATAACACACTTATATGGGAAAAAGGTGTAGTTTGAACTTCTTCTTACAGTGTTTCATATTTTCACCTGAAATATTTCATTTGTGGATTGTAGTTATACAACCTTATTAGCTTTTTAGTACACTTGACACAAAGTGTATAGTTTTGGAGCTATATAAAGAAATGTTGTCTTTGCTATTTGTTAAGACTATACCTTCCTTAGCCCCAGGGTCATGATTAGAACAAGGATAAACCGTGTTTGTATGCCATTCTTTCATATTCAGAAAGTGTTTCAAAAAGTATTTCTTATTTTATTCATTATCTGAAAAAAATACTGTCAGACCTATATTTTTAATATGTACTTTGATTTAGTCTGATCTCTATCGTCAGCAACTCTCATGAAAACTTTGCAAAACTTGCTATGAATGTTTATTGGCATAATATCTTGATCAAGTTCAATAACCTACTAAATCCCCTCAGTCACTCCAGAGTTATTGCCCTTTAATTGCAAATATTGGACCAATTTACAGTTGCCCAGTCTCTAACCTAAACAAGGCTAAACCAATCTTCACTAAACTTGCTGTGAATGTTTACTGGTCTAATATCTCGACCACCTTTGATAACCAGGTAAATAGTCTCAGTCACTCTGGAGTTATTGCCCCTTAATTGCCAGAATTTGCCAAATTTAGACTGGTTTTGCACTCTTATCTAAAAAGTTTCTTTGTGTATTTCTGTTTCATATTTCTGATCAGTACAAAATAAACTGACATTTTACTTTAATTTTCTAGTTTCTACATTGTTGGAAAGTATGAAATAGAAATTTTACAATGAATCACCATGACGGCACTGTGTCTTCAAGCATTCATTTGTTTCGAAAACCCAAGTCTGTTTTGTCTTCTTATGGTCTTCTAATGTTAAAAACTTCAAGTACATAGGTCAGAATTTGCCCATACATGGGATAAAACCCTTCAATACATAGGTCAAAATCCTCCAGTACATATTTCAAAATGCTTCAGTACATAGGTCAAAAACCACCAGCGCATAAGTCAAAATGCTTCAGTACGTAAGTTAAGATCCGACAGTACATAGGTCAAAATCGGCTAACATTCTTATGATGCACTTACATCTATTAACAAACAATTAGAAAATGTACTGTACCTGACTACCTGTATGTATTGTATAACATCATACTTCTCTTCCAGAAACACCAGATTTTGTGCCTGGCACAGTGAAAAAGCTGGTTATGTGGTTAGACAAAAATACTTTATCAGGCATGTATAAACCCTGGAATTCCTTTTTCTCAGGATCTGGTAAAAGTCTGAAGGTATTTTATATTTAATATTATCATTATTTGTGTATACACCTCATGTTTTAATATTGTCATTTTGAAGTATTCCATCTCATTACCATTAGTATACTTATCTAAAGTTTTCAAAATTAAGTCACAGAAACATGAAGCCACTTGATGTCCTCAGTTTATAAAGCCAGTATTTGACCTTTGCCATAGTATGGACTCAGTTCAGTATGTGCATCCGCACAGTCTGATCACGATCTGCACAGTTCGTTGTTCTGTCTGTAAATCTTTAGTGGGCACCCCATTTGAACAGTTATTGTACTGTCCCAATTCAATGATGGAGAAGTCTAGTTTAGAAATTTAGCGGGATTAGGGTTAAAGAAGAGTAAGCCTATACATGTATATCATTTCAGAGTATGCCGTTTTTCTACCCGGCCAACAGGAGAGAGTATTTCAATGGGACTACATTTTCAGATAAGAAATTCCCATCCAGTGCCAAAAATATAATTGGAATGCAAGGATATGTCTCCTATACAGAGTACACTGCCATGTTGAGACAGCCTCACTTTGGAATGATGACCCCTATGACCTTCGACGGATATAACAGTGAGGCAGGGGGATTTTTCCCTTTGTGGTCATGTAACTCATATACATATGCTGTGTCCATGCTTGCACTAGCACAGTATGACAACATTAAGAATGAAATATAATTTCTGCTGTTATACCAGTCTAGCTCAAAAGTTAGGAAACCAGTCTCTGATTGCTAGCAACTGATTGGTCAGATTTAAAATTAACCTCATTTCTAGCCAGTCAAAGCTGTAGATTTTAGACTGGTCTAAGACAGATGTTTTATAGTTATCAAGCTATATGCAGAAATATTGTCCTTTTAAATTAGTCAAAACTATACCTCCTTATGATCACTTTAAATGTGCCTGATTAGAATATTGCATTAACTGTGTTCTATTTACTCCTGTATAATGTTGATGTAGATCCATGCCTTTCTTTCATATTCAGAAAGTGTTTCTTGTTTTATTTAATATCTTTAAAAGATACTGACCTATATTTTTATCATGTACTTTGATTTAAAAAGAAATGTTAGGATTTTTTTGTACAAAGAATGGTCAATTTTGCCACGGACCTATATACACATAAAAATAAATTATAGGTCTATCATTTTGCCAATAAGATATCTTTCTATACAATACAATTTTTAAGAGTAATCATGTCTCCCATTTACATATTGATTTAGTGATGTCTGTCAGTATATTTTAATTGGGATATTTCCCGATGTCAAATTTAAGAAAATTTCAATCTTGATACCTGTTCCTCTGAGACAGATTCGACCCATATGGGGGCGTTGCCATCCCTGAGTCAAATTTGTTGTTTTTAGCTCAATTATGCAAAGATAGGGCAGCTATCCTACTTGCCAGACCTTGGTTAAGTTTTCCGTACCACCCCACTTTTTTTCAAAAACCATTTCAGAGTTTGCTTTAAAACTTACAGTACTTATTTACCATCCTTTCCTCCATTAACAGACAAGAGTACATAACTCTGTGATGGTTTTTGTTAGAAGTACATAGAATCTGGGTAAATCTGCATACTGACTTAACCCTTTGAGGTATTGCTGTGAAATTTGGAATACTTGTTTGCATCATGCCCCCATCTCTAATCATCTGAAGGTAAGAGAAGGTATTTTTTTAATTTAGACCCTTTATCAACTTAGAATCTCGGTTAAGTTTTTTGTACCAGTGCACTTTTTGACTGAACCATTTGAGATATTACTTTGAAAGTTGGAATACTTGTTTACCATCATGTCCCCCACATGTAGGCAAGAGAAGTGACTTGTCAAGGATTTCTTTTGCATTAAGGCCCTTTTAAACATAGTCTAGGTTAAGATTTTCACGCCAGTCCACTTCTTGACTTAACCATTTGACATATTTCTTAGAAGGTTGGAATACATGTGTACCAGCATGTCTCTCATCTGTAAGCAGGAGTAAATAACTCTGTCAAAAAGAATTTTTTATTGTACTTACTTAAATTTCTATGCACATGTATCATTAACCACTTAAAGTATTAATTTAAAACATTGCTGTAGTGCTCAGGGGTATCAAACAATTAAGTAAGATAACTCTTGACTTAGTATCTTGTTACTTACGGCCCTTGTTTATACTTTGAAAATACATAGATTCTTGTTTTACCTTTTACTGCCATAAGTTTTTGTTTAATTGGCAAGCACTGAGAAAGTGGAGCACACTGTCTAAATGACAGCTCTTGTTTTATTTTATGGACAATGTATGGGCATTGCCCAAAATTTTACCATAAAACATTTCACCATTGTTGTTCATTATCTAATTTGTATCAGTTATTGCATAATATGTGAACAATACATCAGTAACTTTAAGGTGAAATTTGGTTAAGGGTTTTAAAAAAATATTCAACAAATATTTCAAATGTCCTTGCAGACCCTGCCTGACAATTGGACAGATTCTGTCACAAATTAATTTGTTATTATTTCTACACAAATGCAATTTTTTAACAAACAAATATGTTCAACATCTCTGTGTTGTTAATGTTTATCACATTGATGATTAAAATGAAAATACATTGAACTTTCATATAAAATTGTCTCAATTTTTCTATCACTCATTTCAAGACGGATACCGGTATGCCTAACTGTCATTTAAAATCCAGTCTTGGCTTATAACTATTTTTCCTTGTCTAACCTGCCCAGATGTCTGCAGGATTGACCCGGCTTCTCCCCTGGTACCGTCTCAGTACTGCAGTCCCAGTCCCCACCCAAAAAATCAAAATTTTAAGCTCCGCCCCTTTGCACAAGGCAAGGTATCATAAATAGATCTGTTTGCTCCTATGAAGATACATCCAAAAGCCATGATACAATGTATAATAAAGCATTGTTAAATTTTCCATAATCCTCTACATTGTGAAATCAAAATTACTAGTGAGTGGCCTGATCAGCATAATTAAAAAAATCAAGAGAAAACAAACCACTGTAAAGTCACTTGATATTACATAGGTTTCTAAAGGAACAAACTTTTAAAATCTTCTTTGAAACCACAAGGCACAGAGCTTAGATATTTTGCATGTAGCATTGTCTAGTGGACCTCTATCAAGATTGTTCAAATCATGACCCTCGGTCAAAATTGACCCCGCCCCGGGGGTCACTTGATTTTACATAGGCTTATATAGTTATGACTTTTAACTAGATGGGTGTTCAGTAGAACACTTGTGTCGCCCTCCTCCACTTTGTCCGAAAAACCAATAATTTTATGACAAAATCTAAGTACAAAAAGGGGCATAACTCTGTCAAATATTACCTTGACCTACAAAATTTGGCTGCATCACTGCCCTTTTGTCATAAGCAATGCAATTGAAAGTTTGATGAAGAAATCTTAAGAAATGGCAAAGTTATAGCCAACATAAAGTTTTTGTGACTGACGGACAGACAGACATTCTAACAAAGTGATATTTAAGTGGCTATCCTTTTAGCCATGTAAAAGAAAATTTTAGCCACATAACAGACTGAATGAATAGAATTTACAGTTATGTATTGTTCTTTTAGTCACATAAGTATCTACATGTATACGTAAGCTAGGACAGATGGACAATGCGATCCGTATGTATCGCCTTTTCTCTGAAAGGGTGACACAAAAATCTTCCTCACAAAAACTACAAAACCTAGAGCTTAGATATTTGAAGTATAGGATTGTCTAGTGGACCTCTACCAAAATTGTCTACACCCATGAAGTCACTGCTTTTCATATAGTCATATAGTTGGAAAAACTTTAAAAAAAAAAGGCTATAGCTTACATATTTAGTATGTAGCATTGTCTAGTGGGCATCTACCAAGTATGTTCAAATCGTGTCTTCAGGGCCAATTGGTGTAGGAAAATCTTTAAAAATCTCCAAAACCAGAAGTTTACAGCCTAGATATTTGGTATGTAGCATTATCTAGTGGTCCTCTACCAAGTTTGTTTAAATCATGCCCTTTGGGTCAAAACTGACCACGCTCTGGGGGTCTCTTGCCTGTATGTAGAAAAACTTGACTTCCAATGAGTTCCTATAGCAACCATTGACTTACATAGCAAACACTGGCTTCCTTAGCAACCAGTGCAATAGGTTTTGTGGTCAATATCGGTAAGACTAACTACATAACATTACTGGCTAACAAGAAGGCCAAGTCGGCCCTATATCATTCACCTGGCTACCATTGGCTGTAACACAATGTAAACAATCACATCGCAGAAGGGTCAGTTTTAACGTGGAGGTCCTGATTTGAACAATCTTTGTAGAGATCCACTTCACAATGCTACATACATATCAATCATACAGCACCTTTTATTCTTTAAACAATTTTAACAATCTGGCTTCTATTAAATGGAAGAACTATCTTGCAGTTACTTCATTTTTACTATCATTTACCCCCGAGGTGCTCCCTGTCCATAATACTCAAGTCTGAGTCAGTACTAAGAGTAGATAGATACATGCCAAGTGTCTAAGCTCTGGGCCTTTTAGTTTTAGAGGAGAAGATTTTTGAAGCCTATGTGAAATCAAGTGACCCCCAGGCAGGGTAAATTATGAACATTCTTGGTAGAAGTCCACTAGGTAATACTACATGCCAAATATCTAAGCCACTAGGCCTTGTGGTTTAAGTGAAGAAGATTTTTAGAGATTTCCTTTACAAATAATTATAATATATGTAAAATCAAGTTAGGGGCGGGGTCAATTTTGACACGGTGGTCATGATAGGAACATTCTTGGTAGAGATCCACTAGGCAATACATGCCAAATTAGCTCTAGGTTGGGTTCAAATTTTTAAGATTCCCAAAAAAAAAAAAAAAAAAAAAAGGACCCCCATGGTGGGGTCATGTTTGACCTGAACAAATCTTGGTAGAGGTCCGCAAGGTAATTCCGCCAAATATGTACTATAGGCCTTGTTGTTTCTTAGAAGAATTTTAAGTTCCACTTTAGCCTATGCCAAAATCAAGTCCCCCCGGGGGGGGTGATTTTTTACCCATGGGTTATGTTTTTAACACTTCATAGGGGTCCACTAGGCTATGCTAAATGTCAAATATCTAAGCTCTAGGCGTTGTGGGTTTCAGTGAAATTTTAATATTCATGTAAAATCTAGGGACCCCAATGCCGTTATTTCACTAACTGGTTAACCGTCAAATGTTCTGACCTGGTCACGTTTAAAATGACAAAATGTCCTGGATGTTGAGATAGGGACTCTTGGTAGGGAGGTCCACTTGCACTTGTACAATAAGCCAAAACGAAATATGTAACAAACTTATTACTAATTTCTATTATTATGTGAATAAATTTCTTGATGCAGTGTTACACATCAAGTAAACTCTAGGCCTTGTTCTTAAATAGGTCATCAGTCATCCGAGACATTTCAATTTGAATTATTCTAGTTTAAGAAAATGAAGTTATCTACTATTTCACACTGGCGAGCCGAGTTTTTTATAGTTTGGCATGGGAGAATATTCCCTACAGACATATGCCTACACGGCTAAATCCTTAGCAAGTTTGGCACCCCAGGGTATTTATTTCAGTTTTTCCAGAAAGTTCATATGGCCTCATATTAATAATAATTGTTGCTACTCAATAAATTTTAGTTTATGGGTAATTGGGATTTGAACACTTCAAACTATTCGTATAAAGGTCAACAATTATTCTAAGAACAAGCTATGCCTTTACACTGTGTCATGAATATTGTCCAAACTTATCTAATGCTTCTATCCCGGCACCACGTTGCACGGTTGTAAAACAAGGTTGGGGAAGAAAAAAAAAAGGGGGGGGTTTCAATACATATATTAATTTTATTGATTTTTTCTCATTGTCCTATTATATTTTTTTGATAAGGGTTTTTTTTTTTTAGTTGTTTATTTTTTTTTTTTGTTTATTGGCTAATCAAATGACCCCCAGTGGAATCCGTCACAGGGGGGGCAATTTTGATCCAGGGGTCATGATTTGAAGTTCCTTTGTAGAGATTCACTAGACAATGCGACAAGCCAAATATCTAAGCTCTAGACCCTTCTGTTTTTTGAGAAGAAGATTTTAAAAGTTTTCCATATTTGTTATTCTTTGAACAACTTTGGTAAAGCTCAATGCAAGGAATATCCCTGCCAAGTTTCATGAACACTGTTCCAGGGCTTTCAGAGGAATGGTGTATGGCCGGATGCCGGACAGTGAACAATTCTAATAGCTCACCCTAGCACTTTGTGCCAGATGAGCTAAAAAGTCAACAACAAATTTGTATCTCAATATTGTTTGTTCAACTTGTGTATTCATGTCAGTTTATTTCTATTTTTAAAGATACAACATACTGGAGTCTATGGCAATTGATAAAAAACATTGCTTCTACAGTTTCTTTTTATGCTATATTGATATTGCACTGTCTGTCCGTCAGCCCAGTGTCCGGATACCCAAACGATTGGTTCATTCCGTGGTCATTTATTCCATCTAAGATTAGGGTTAGGGTGTGTACAGTGGTCATTTACTCTACTTTGCTTTAGAGCTTAGTGGTAACAACTAATCCAAACAAGAGGGCCATGATGGCCCTATATCGCTCACCTTGGTACAAGTCCATTTGCCTGGTGGTTTAACAAGTAGTGGAAGACCACTAGACAATGTTTACACAAAAGGCCTTACAGTGTAACCCCCAAGAGGCTTCTGTATAGCAATTCTCTTTCAACAACAGTTTATTTTCCAAGTAAGGCTTCATAAGAAATTTAACCACTCTAGAGCAACACCTGTTAACAACAACCAAAATCCTTGTCTCCCAAGGGTTTTGCTATATACTATGTCTTTGGAAAACAAGTGACCCCCTGGGCTTGGCCAATATTAACCCCTGGGGCATAATTTAAACAAATTTTGCTGAGGTCTACTAGGCAATGCTACATGATAAATATATAAGCTCTAGGCCCTGGTTTCAGAGAAGAAGATTTTTAAAGTTTTTCTATATAAGCCTATGTAAAACTAAGTGCCCCCTGGGCTGGGTCAATTTTGATCAAGGGGTCATAATTAGGACAACCATGGTACAGGTCCACTAAACAATGCTACATGCTACACCCCGTGGTACATGTATCAGAAATATCTTAAGTTTTTCCTGTTTTGCATAACCCTTCTCTGTAGAATGCTTTCATGGAGAGCTTCATGCAAGGACATTCCTCATAAGTTTTTCCTAACCAGTGGTTTTAAGGCCATTGCTTAATAAAATGTTGACGGAAGACAAACGGACAGTTTATCCTTAGTGCATCTGCAAAGTCAGGTTTGCTAAAAATTCAATGGAAAATTTCACTAAGGTGAAATTTTAGGTGTCCACACATGACACATGTCTGGGTACAACTGGACCGTGTGAAGGGATTTCAAATTTGCCAAAGTTGACATGTCATGCAAGCCCGCCTAGTTAAGGTAGGCAAATAGTTTAAAGGTAACGAATCCTGTTCTTTGAATACATTTTGTCTGGACTGTAGCTTGCTATGCATTGGATTTTAAAATAACTGCCCTGTTACCATAGGAAGTCTTACTAAACCACATTTAGCACGAAGTTTGGTAATGGAATACTGTATTCAGGGTAGATTTGCTGCTTGAATCAATTTAATTGGATGGACAGTGACGATGGATGACATATTTATCATGCCAACCTTATGGTAAAACTGAGGCCCTTTTGGCCAATGTTAACCTGGATACATTGAAGGCTTTTAAAATGAATAGGAAAAAATGTTCAGCATATGGTAATATAGCGTTGTGCAGAAGTACCAGGTCCACAACTTGAAGGTCAAGGTCATAGACTGTGGGATACCGTTTTAGGGCATTAGACACTTAGGAGGGACAGGTCTTGCTTATAATGAATTCATGCAGAATTCTGGTTCCTATGACAATCAAATAAAAATTTGAAAATTGTCTCTGAAAAACACTGATTGGGGTTTAATTTTAATTGGACAAATAGGATCCGTACCAAAATTTCAGGGTGGGACTGTTTTCTATATATAATCTTTATAGAAATTTCAAAAATCTTCTCTGAAACTAGGGGTCAGAATTTAATTTTATTTGGAGAATATAACCACCTTGTGAATCTAGGAAAACTGCTGAAATGAATTTGAACCCTTTCAAAATGAGGCCCCCAGTGTTATACAGAATAATGTTATATAGTGTTAAAAAAAAGTTATGGGGATTGTTTCTTCATGGTAAAAATATATTTGAGTTTTAAGTCTATACCTTTTGATTGTATAATTCATGTAGCAACTGGGATGTTGGCAAAATAGACAATACTTATATTCTGTCAGGTTTGTAACAATTTATTTACATAAAGACCGTTGTAAACAAAAACAATACCACTACAAAACTAAACTTTTACAAAAGCCTAAGTAAATACAATAACTATAATTAATATCAAGTCACTGAGCTAACAAAAATAAACTTTCTATAAGCAAAACAACCATGTAAACAACCATAAAGTAAGTTGATGATATATGTCAGTACAAATTTTCACACCAATGACAAAAAGAAAATGTGTAATAACTGGAGCTCCCAAACTGAATTATTTCAATTTTGAATGCCTTTTTGGGGTGAAGGAATATACATGTAAGAGAATCTTCATCTATTGCTGTGTGATTTTTAAATTGGTTAATCAAAAGGAACTAGCATCTTCTGCAAAAATGACTACTAACATAGTAAGATGACATACACTCTTCATGAAGTCTGTACATATTCTCTGTATACCCTTACTCAGTAAGCATAAATATTTAACACAAGATAACAGAAATGTGCTTAAAAACAATAAATATTCCTTATGGCTCCAAATCTGCAGAAGTATGGATCCCTGAAGCCAGTCCTCGGTACCTGGCTTCTGAAAGGTGTATGGATCCCCAGAGCCAGTCCTCGGTACCTGGCTTCTGAAAGGTGTTGATTCAAAATCTGACCAGAACCAAGACTGAAGGCCTCAGAGAAGTCTTACTATATTAAGTGCAGCTGCACTTTAAATCCTCATTGCAGACTGACATGTATGTAATTTAATAGTAAACTATCACACACTATGCAGCCTGATGGCAGGAATAACATCTACACTTGCTCTTTCCTTCATATCATCTTTTCAATGAGCCTTTTTCTCTAAAATTCTAAACTGCAATGATGTAATATGTCTTAAGCACACAACAGATATGTAATAGCACTAAAATGAAAAGAAAAACCTATGAAAAATTACTCATTCTCAATTGGAAAAAAAGTTAAAATTGTCTAGCACTTACAAGCATAAGCTATGCAGCAGTTGAAACCAGGGTCCATCCATATATGTAATATACAGACCCTTATGAAACAATCTGAAATCTTTTTCTTTCCCATTTGTTATGATTTAACATTATGCTTGGTTCTTTTATGCAAGAGTTCAAAATGCCATAATGAAAATGGGACCCCTTTTTACCCCCCAAAAATGGAACTGAATTCTTTTCACCCAAAATGAGCGTAACATTTTACCCCAGAATTATAGTGACAGTTCTTCACAGAAATGGGACAGACATTTTTCAACCAAAATGGGACTGAAAATACCAGTATATAATGTGCATCACTTTCGAAAATAATAAATACCCAGCTACATTATAAAGTGAGGTAGAAGCAAAAACTAAAAAACATAAGATTTAATGTAAAATATAAATGAAAAGTATATCTGCCATATAAAAAGATATAAAATGGATAACCGGTGTCTCATGCACACATTCTCAGATCAATTAATTCTTTAAGTGTACCTGTGAAAAATGTGAGTATTTCATACAAAACTGTCAGTCCCAGTAGCACTTTGGATAAAATTACTTGTAGCTCGAAAGATAGCAAACCACCAAATTTGACCGTTATTTGTTTGAAAAACATTCCTAATATTATTTTAAATCGAAAGTATATGCTTTAAATATAATACAGATTTTTTTTTCAATGAAATTGCAAACAAGTGGGCCATGATGGCACTAAATTGCTCACCTGGATATCATTGCACTTTATGCAAGAAAGCTGGTCCGAAGGTCATAATCAAGGTTAGTCGTAAGAATTTAGACACAAGAGGGCCATCATGGCCCTATATCGCTCACATGAGTACAAGTGCACTTGACTGGTGGGTGTGGTCAATTTTGACCCCAGAGGTATGTTTTAAACAAAGTAGGTGGGAGACCACTACACAATGTTACATACCAAATATCTAAGCTCTAGGCCTTGTAATTTTAGAAAAGCAGATTTCTAAAGCTTTTTCTATACCAAATGACCCCCTGGGCAGGGTTTAGAGAAGATTTTTAAAGTTTTTCCTATTTTTTACCATAGCAACCAGAGTTCTGCATGGAATTGAATTTTTTTAACAATTTTGGTAGAGAACATCCCTGCATAGTTTCATCAACATTGGCCCAGTGGTTTCAGAGGAGTTGTTTGAATCTAAATGTTGACGGACAACGGACCATCATCCATCCTAAAAGCTCACCCTGGCAAAGCCAGATGTAAATATGCAGGAAAAAATCAAGAAATTTGAAAGCAATGCCAGATTCACAGGGTAGAGTTCTGTTTGCGAGAATAATTGCGTTATTTCAATGAGTCATAGCTCCTGCAAAATTACGTGACTGTTCATGCAAACAGTGCTCTATTTTTTTCTATCATGGCACATTACAGGCATATTTTGAATCACAACAGATTGTGTGGCTTTTGCATAAAGTTTCTTAAAATTCACAATAAAACAAAAACAGGATTTCAATACTGTTTGTAACACAGTGTTACTTTTTCATTAGATATGTTTTGTTATGATTAAGGTTGCTAATTGTATTTGCTTTTCATTATCTCAAAATCACTTGTGTGCATGTTAAGTGATGGAAATATGAAAATTAAGCCTGCTTTTATGTTTAAAGCATTCTCAATTTAGTTTCAAGTCAAAACAGTTCTTTGTATTACATTGGAGGATGGATATGTTAGGTTAGGGGACAGTTCTCATATGTTTAGTTTTGTAGGCATCGGAAAGTTTACAGCTAAAGCTTTGCCTGTAATTATTGCATTTCATATATGTCTGTTTATTCCTTCTTTGAGCTATTGTACCAAATCATGATTATATGATATTGTTGGTTAGTGTTTTGTGTTGTCAAATGCATAACTAGAAATATCACTGAAGATGATGAGTAACACCACACTGACACAGAATATAAAATTCATGTAGTATTTGATGCTTTGATTATTGGACCATGCACAACTAGATATGGTACTTATCATTTCTGTGAAAGTATCATTAAATTCTGGCTAAGGGTTTTGGAGATTAAGAGCACACAAGATTTTATTATGTCGAGCCCCTGTGAGCGTCACCAACAACTAGGCATGGTACTTATCACTTCTGTGAAATATCATTTGTGACCAGGGGCTTAGGAGATTAAGAACACCCACAAAAATTTACCATCTCAAGCCCCTGTGCCCTTGACCTTTGACCTGAAACATGAACCATGCACAACTAGGCATTGTACTTATCACTGTGAAGTATCATTAAATTCTGACCAGGGGTTTTGGAGATTTAGTGTCCACAAGATTCCTTCTACAGACATGCTGAATCTAGTATACCCCCACCCCAACACTTTGTGTTGGGGGGGGGGGTATAAAACAGTGGCATTGAATAATGCATCTGTATTTTAAAGGAACCTGAATTTCATAAGACTGGTGTAATCGATGGTAACCGCAATCAGCAACAATAATTTATCATAACTGATGAATTCTTTATTTCAGTATACCAGGTGAAAATGGTCTAAACTATATTCACAGATTTTTTTTCTATATAAGCCTAACCCCCAAATTTGACCCAGGGGTCATGATTGCAACAATCTTGGTAGAGATTCACTTAGACAATGCTGCATGCTAAAATCTAAGCTCTAGGCCGTGTGTTTTCATAGAAGAAGATTTTTAATTTTTTTTCTACTTATTGCATAGCAACCAGAGTTCTGCATGGAATACCTTTGAAATATCTTCATGCAAGAAACATCCCTGTCAAGTTTCATCAACCATGGCCTAATAGTTTCAGAGAATATGTCTTTTGAAGGAAATGGCAGACAGATTGACTATGTATGACAGATGGTAAGTAGTCCAGTAATGCTAAGCTCACCCTGGCATTTTTTGCTAGGTGAGCTAAAAATGTAAATGTCAACATTATTTTAGACTTAATAGAACACAATGCTTTAATTACACATAAATTTATCATCTATTTTTATCTAAAGTGCTAATGAAACTTATGGAGCATAAAATTTGATGACAGACTTATTTTCTCAAATTTCAGTGTCTCTCAGGAACTAGTAAAATTTTTTAACAGACCCCAAACAAGGAACAAGTATGTGAAGTTCATCGCAACAAATATGGTTGTACAAATAATTAAAGACTGACCGATGACGGATTTGTCGGTGATTATTTGCGGAAAGTATGTAAACAAATATTTGTACAAAATACGAGTACAATGAAAATTCTCTCAATATCTTTCAGAGATAGCACTGAAGAGTTTGGCAAATGAATATTGTCCACCTAAAAGGGACTGGGGTGCATTGACTTGGTAAATGGTAATAAAAGAACTATCAGTAAAGCTACTTTATATGAAGGACAGATAACTTAATGAATGTGAAGCTGTAACATGATCTAATGCCATTTTGTTTATAAAATAAATGTACATTGTAGCATTTCTCTTACAATAAAAACAAGCGGAACTTAGGAAACTTAGTTTGAAATATAGAACTTAGTTTGAAATGTACCTGTATACAAATGTATATGCAAATCTGCAGGACAACATGAGACAAATTTCAAGTCATGAAATAGAAGCAATACACAATTACTTTTCAAACAACAACAATGTTGATATACATGTTATAATCCAACAATATCTAAACACAGAAATATATCCACAGATAGACTAGAATTGTCGAGGAGATTCCTGCAGTAACCTTTACCCTGCTGGTGGCAAGCTATGCTGCCTTTACCACCACTTACAGTCAGATCATGATCTGTTGATTTAACAACTAACCCTCAAAGTATATATTATAACTGTATGTCAATACTGTTCTATGGAAAATAGAAAGATTAATGGGAGCCTAGTAACAGGAGATTGATGGGAGCCTAGCACAGGATATTAATGGGAGCCTAGCAACAGGAGAATAATGGGAGCCTAGCTGCAGGAGAATAATGGGAGCCTAGTAACAGGAGATTGATGGGAGCCTAGCTGCAGAATAATGGGAGCCTAGTAACAGGAGACTGATGGGAGCCTGGCAACGGGATATTAATGGGAGCCTAGCAACAGGAGAATAATGGGAGCCTAGTAACAGGAGACTGATGGGAGCCTAGCAACAGGAGATTGATGGGAGCCTAGCTGCAGGAGAATAATGGGAGCCTAGTAACAGGATATTGATGGGAGCCTAGCAACAGGATATTAATGGGAGCCTAGCAACCGGAGATTAATGGGAGCCTAGCAACAGGAGATTGATGGGAGCCTAGCTGCAGGAGAATAATGGGAGCCTAGTAACAGGAGACTGATTGGAGCCTAGCAACGGGATATTAATGGGAGCCAAGCAACAGGCGATTAATGGGAGCCTAGCTGCAGGAGAATAATGGGAGCCTAGTAACAGGAGAATAATGGGAGCATAGCAACAGGAGAATAATGGGAGCCTAGCTGCAGAATAATGGGAGCCTAGTAACAGGAGACTGATGGGAGTCTAGCAACTGGATATTAATGGGAGCCTAGCAACATATTAATGGGAGCCTAGCTGCAAGAGAATAATGGGAGCCTAGTAACAGGAGACTGATTGGAGCCTAGCAACGGGATATTAATGGGAGCCAAGCAACAGGCGATTAATGGGAGCCTAGCTGCAGGAGAATAATGGGAGCCTAGTAACAGGAGAATAATGGGAGCATAGCAACAGGAGAATAATGGGAGCCTAGCAACAGACTGATGGGAGCCTAGCTGCAGGAGAATAATGGGAGCCTAGTAACAGGAGATTGATGGGAGCCTAGTAAAAGATCGATGGGAGCCTAGCAACAGGAGAATAATGGGAGCCTAGCAACTGGAGATTAATGGGAGCCTAGCTGCAGGAGATTGATGGGAGCCTAGCAGCAGGAGACTATTTTCTATAGAATAAGTACATACAATGCACTATGAACACTAACATTTCCTGTGGAAAGCTTTATTTGTTTCCAATGAAAACACTGTAATTTTAACAAAGTGAAATACATTTGTACTATAAATGGATTTTAACATAGCACTGGTTCATAGTTGTTTTAAAAAATTTAGAGTGAAAAAAAAAACGAGAAAAAAACGACTATTTCCTTAGGTGACAAATAAAGCTGTCCATTAAACATAGATACAGCCAAATTCAGTGTAGAAATTTAACAGGATTTAGTGGTAATAATAACGTAACACAATCTTAGCTGCACACCAGTAAATATATATATTCTCTTGGCAGTAATATCATGATAATTGTTCAACAATGGGGCAGTACATTCATGTAACCTCCATGATAAATGATAATTTTTACATGAGCTTTCTACCACTCAATTAACTGAAATCTTTCTGTAACAGCGGTCTATCTAAGTTAACACCTGACATAGTTATTCCTAATTAGAAGGAGGGAGTATGCATAGGACCCCTTTAAGATGCTCATGTTCACTAGTACTTTCTGCAAACCTGAACAAAAACCCTAACTTTTGATTATCAACATCTATACTCGTACAATAAAAATGAAGACAAAAAACCCATATGTATTTGCTATACTAAACTAATATTACTCCAGAGAATTCTGTACAATATTGTCGTATTAGACAGCATCTTTGTTCAGTCTCTCTCGCATCTTGTAGCCCCATAAAACTTCTCTCTTACTCAAACGTGTTGCAGAAATGTCACCATCTTCACATGGATCATATGCCAATATGCCTGTATTTTCTAAGTACTGTGTACCACCAGTCTAACACTGATATAATGTGCATGAACATGACTGGCAAACAGGCAATATGTAGTCTACACAGCGTGTGTGCTAGCTAAGGTCTCCATCAGCAATAATACATGTATGTCCATATTTTGTAATATTAATTTTGACAAAGACCTTAAAGTGTCAACAACAAAAGAAAGTTGTTTTCATCTCTCTATCTTATTATCCTCTTCATCTTGTACATGAGAGCATGCATCTCAATACTTTGTGTGTGTGCACAGGTATATATATTCTATACAATGAATATGAACCTATTTCACTACACACAGAATCAATTTATGTATATAGGTCCATGTGATTATGTACATATACTTATATACACTGTGTATGTATCGTATTTAAGTACACATATTAAATGACACAGTTTACCACACGGAACACTTGTGGATCGGGTTCATTCTGCTTCCTAGAGGACAGCTGTAAGCTCGTGAGAAGTCCTCAGAATTGGTAAGCGGTAATCGTGCTCTGTAAGACATCAAATAATCAAAATTAATTACTGAAATAATTTTGCTACAGAAAATTGGTCTTATACAAATTATTTCTTGCTATTTCAACAAGAGCTTGCTAGTGAATATGGATGGATGTCCCAAAGCATGCAATTTCAAAAGAACAACACACATGTTCTGTTCTTGCATATGGAAACAAGTTTCAATTCATTTGCACAAAAATTGTGCTGGTTACATTGCAAACTAGAACTGTCACAAGAGTGACGAATTATACCCCCACAATACAGCTTTGTCACAGAAGTATGGCAACCATAAGAAAGGAATGGCCACAAGGACATAGAGTTGAGTTATTATACAATAACTTGTGTAAATGTATTGTTTTAATAGCATACAAAATGTGTAAGGTTAGAAATTATCAATTATTGTTCAATTTAATAGGTTTATTTCAAACAAAAAATTGCCCCGGACAAGCGTAAGAAATAGAAACCATTCAAATGTTCCAAGTAAACCGTTTTACTGTAAACCATTTTACTGTTCAGGCTCACTGTGACCTTGACCTTTGACCTACTGACCCCAACGTCGAACTTGACCTGTATTTGATGATGTTACAGCTGTGTACGGAAAATTATTTAAATCGGTCAAGCCTTTCATGAGTTATCATCCAGAAACTGTTTTACAGTTCAGAGTCACTCTGACCTTGACCTTTGACCTACTGACCCCAAAGTCGAACTTGACCTGTATTTGATAAAGTTGCAGCTGTGTACCAAAAATTATTTAAATCGGTCAAGCCTTTCATGAGTTATCATCCGGAAACTGTTTTACAGTTCAGGGCCACTGTGACCATGACCTTTGACCTACTGACCCCAAAGTTGAACTTGACCTGTATTTCATAAAGTTGCAAGTGTGTACCAAAAATTATTTAAATCGGTCAAGCCTTTCATGAGTTATCATCCGGAAACTGTTTTACAGTTCAGAGTCACTCTGACCTTGACCTTTGACCTACTGACCCCAAAGTCGAACTTGACCTGTATTTCATAAAGTTGCACGTGTGTACCAAAAATTATTTAAATTGGTCAAGCCTTTCATGAGTTATCATCCGGAAACTGTTTTACAGTTCAGAGTCACTGTGACCATGACCTTTGACCTACTGACCCCAAAGTTGAACTTGACCTGTATTTGATGATGTTACAGCTGTGTACGGACAAATTAAAATTATTCAAAAGGGTAAAGTCGTTCATGAGTTATCATCTGGAAACCATGAAAACCAACAGACCGACCGACCGAACGACAAACCGACAAGCTCACTCCTATATACCCCCCACAAACTTTGTTTTGTGGGGGTATAACAAGCAAAATACAAGAGGGCTATGATAGCCCTATATCACTCACCTGGCTACCACTGGCTATTATACAAGGTCAACAACAGCATTACAGCAAACACAGTAAAAGTACAGTACACTGTAGTTCTTTAAACTAGGGCAAAATTAGTTATAGGCCTTGTGGTATTAAACAAGAATATTCTATAGGTATCTCCTTATACAAGTCTGTATAAAACAAATGACCTTTAAGGCATGGCAAATTATGACCCCTTGATCGAGGACTGTAACACAATGCTACACACTAACTATCTAAGATCTATGCCATACAGTTTCTGACAAGAGTTTCTAAGTTTTACTATACATTTCTATGACCCCTTGGGCAGGGCCAATTTTGAGCCCAGTGGCATTTTCCTATTTGTTGCCATAGCAACCACAGTTCAGCACTGAATGGAATTTTTTGAACATCTTTGGTAGAGCTTCATGCAAGGAACATCTCTACTGAGTTTCATCAACATTGGCTTGGTGGTTTAAGAGGAGATGTCGTTTGAAGGAAATTGTGAATGTACCACAGATAGTGAGTGATCCTAATAGCTCACCCTGGCTGGCACTTTGTGACAGGTCAGCTAAAAGAGGGGGCTCTAATACCCATCAATAAGTTTATATTTATGTTCTGGACAAATTTACCCAAAACAAGAGGGCCAAGATGGCCCTATATCGCTCACCTTGGTACAAGTCCACTTGCCTGGTAAAAGATCACTAGATAATGTTATATACCAAATAGGTTTTCCTATATACGCCTCTGTAAAACAAGTGACCCCCCCCCCCCCCCCCGGGCAAGGTCAATATTGACCCCACGGGCATAATTTGAACAAACTTTGAAGAGGTCTACTAGGCAATGCTACATGCCAAATATCTTAGCTGTAGGCCTTGTGGTTTCAGAGAAAAAGATTTTTAAAGTTTTTCCTATATAAGCCTATGTTAAACTAAGTAACCCCCAGTGCGGGGTCAATTTTAACCCGGGGGTAATAATTTGAACAATCTTGGTAAAGGTCCACTAGCAAATGCTACATGCCAAATATCTAAGCTCTAGGCCTTGTGGTTTCAGAGAAGAAGATTTTTAAAGTTTTTCCTATATAAGCCTATGTAAAACTAAGTGACCTCCTGTGCGGGGTCGATTTTGATCCGAGGGTCATAATTTGAACAATCTTGGTAGAGGTCCACTAGCCAATGCTACATGCCAAATATCTAAGCTCTAGGCCTTGTGGTTTCAGAGAAGAAGATTTTTAAAGTTTTTCCTGTATATGCCTATGCAAAACTAAGTGCCCCGCGTGGGGTCAATTTTGATCCGGGGGTCATAATTTGAACAATCTTGGTAGAGGTCCACTAGCCAATGCTACATGCTAAATAATCTAAGCTCTAGGCTTTGTGGTTTCAGAGAAGAAGATTTTTAAAGTTTTTCCTATATAAGCCTATGCAAAACTAAGCGACCACCGGGGGGGTCAATTTTGACCCGGGGGTCATAATTTGAACAATCTTGGTAGAGGTCAACTAGACAATGCTACATGCCAAATATCTAAGCTCTAGGCCTTGTGGTTTCAGAGGAGAAGAATTTTAAAGTTTTTCCTTTTTTTTGCCCTAGCAACCAGAGTTCTGCATGGAATGGAATTCTTTGAACAATTTTGGTAGAGCTTCATGCAAGGAACATTCCTGCATAGTTTTATCAACATTAGCCTAGAGGTTTCAGAGGAGATGTCATTTGAATCAAAATGTTGACGGACGACGGCCGATGGCCAACAGGATGGCGGACAATCATCGATCAGAAAAGCTCACCAGGTGAGCTAATAAAGGGAAGTAATAAATGGGGCAGGCTTGAGTTATGGGTCTTAGATATGAAACTTCTTTATAATGCCCTCCATCAATTAGTGTAATTTTAAGTAAATCCCTTAAATAGTTTTGGTGTTACAAGCATACTTGAAAGGGAGACAATTAAAAACTGAACTGGGCTAATGTCTAGTTATGATTCATAGTTACTGCACTTCCATTAAATATCTATCATAAATATGTGTAATGTCGAGTAATTCAGTTTCATGGTTTTGAAATTATAATTCGGACAAGCACAATGTAATAAGGTGAGATAACTGTCCCTCATAAGTGACCAATGCCTCAAAAGCTGTATCCCACAGTCTATGACCTTGACCTTCAAGTCGTGGACCCGGTACTTGTGCACAACACTTTAAATCTCCATGTGCTGAACATTTTTTCAAATTCATTTTAAAATCCTGCAAGGTATAACGGAGTCACATAAACAAGTGCATATATACAGGATTCAAAAACCTATGTCCTCTAAGTGTGACCTTGAGCTTCAAGGTAAGGACGTGGGACTTGTGTGTGCTAAGTCATCTCAATGTGCTTATCAAGTGTGCCATATTATTCTAAAATCTTTTCATGCATGACACAGTTACCATGTAAACAGTATAGGAGAGATCGTTGTGACGTCACTCGCCAATTTTGATAAGATTGCTGGTGGTCAATAACAGTTGTTTGCAATGCTTGTGTATCGGAAAATAATTTTTTTATTTTTTAACTTTTTTGCTACCTGAAGGATTTTTAAAATGACACTCATATTTTCACATTAATATATCTCTTTGAAAACAAGAGGGCCAAGATGGCCCTATATCTATACCTATATGATACATGCCAAATATCTAAGCTCTAGGCCTTGTGGTTTCAGAAATAAAGATTTTTTAAGTTTTTCCTATATAAGCCTTTGTAAAATCAAGAGACACCCGGGCTGGGTCAATTTTGACCCGGGGTTATAATTTGAACAATCTTGGTAGAGGTCCACTAGGTAATGCCACATGCCAAATATCTAAGCTCTAGGCCTTCCTGTTCTTTAGAAGTTTTTTAAAAGTTTTCCCTTTCCGTTGCCATGGCAACCAGAGTTCTGCATTGAATGGAATTATTTGAACAAATATGAGAGGGCTTCATGCAAGGAACATTCCTGCCAAGTTATATCATCATTGGCTTAGTGGTTTCAGAGGATATGTTGTTTGAAGGAAAATGTTAATGGACATACAATGTATGATGGACAGATGCGGTCCTAATAGCTCACTCTGGCACTTTGTGCCAGGTGAGCTAATAAAACTGTAGACATTATTTGGCAAAGATAAATTCAGCTTTTAGATTTAATTTCTTGCTAGTTCAATGAAATGAAACTGAACTACATGTATATAAAAATGTCTAAATGACACCTCCATTTCAATTGGTTACAAGCTTCTGCTACATTATGCAATAGTGAAGAAAGAGTGATGTCCATATTTATTGATATATCAGTTAATTTAACAGCTGATCTGGTACCCAAACCCACTGCCCCTGCTTCACACAGATCTGTTTCATGTTCTGAAAATACCTTAGTATCTTTTCCTTTTTACAATTCTGGAAAGATATGCAAATTTCCTACAGTCATGGGTCAGACATTTACAACAGATAAAAACACTTCCTTGAAAAAATATGCTACATACAACAGTAAGATACAGTAAACAATAAGAGTCTCAATTCATAAAAGGGATAAAATATTTCCAAGTATTTTAGATAGTTTCAGTGACGTAAGTTTCCAAGAAAATGACATAAGAGGTTAAGAAAAGATGAGATTTAAACAAAGGACTATCCTGAAAAGAGGAAATTTTTTAGAAGCAAAACACTGGGAATTTTTTTAACACATCATTGAACAATTACATAGTGAAACAAAAACTATAAACATGAATGAAATTCTCCCCTGAACACTCATCCCCTAGTTATGGTGAACATTTGACCCACATCATATATGAAACCCAGGAAATTGATTGCCCATCAGTTCATGATCTTTTTCCTCTTGCTAACAACATCTCTGATATTCTCAGTTTGGAAAAGTATGAATTCATCATTATTGGCAAATTTGTGTTTTTCCTGAATTGATCTACACCATGTCCCAGGTGACAGCAATGAAATAATCTCCACTGTCTCCCAAGTGACAGCAATGAAATAATCTCCACTGTCTCCCAGGTGACAGCAATGAAATAATCTCCACTGTCTCCCAGGTGACACCAATGAAATAATCTCCACTGTCTCCCAGGTGACAGCAATGAAATAATCTCCACTGTCACCTAGGTGACAGCAATGAAATAATCTCAGCAATGAAATAATCTCCACTGTCTCCCAGGTGACAGCAATGAAATAATCTCAGCAATGAAATAATCTACACTGTCTGCCAGGTAACAGCAATGAAATAATCTCAGCAATGAAATAATCTACACTGTCTCCCAGATGACAGCAATGAAATAATCTCCACTGTCTCCCAGGTGACAGCAATGAAATAATCTCTTTTGTCAGATAATGATGGCTTTCAAATTATACTGGCCGCTATCATTCAAACATATTGTCTCCTTTCTAGCAACAGACATATAAAACGACATACCTGATAGGTCCAGGGCTATGAGCAGATGTCCTTATTTTCTCTAGGGCTGCCTTGTCTCGCATGTTTCCACACCATATTTGGGCAAAGTTGAGGAAGAACAACTGGTCATGAGTCATATTCAAGCCAGGTAGGAGAGGCTCTGGACCATGTACTTTCTCCCACATTTTATATGCCTATAGTATTCATATAAACAGAGGCAGTTAATTACAATACAATACAAAGCCAATCTGACAAGTCAAAATACAAAAATATTTACATTTATCAAAAAAACTGTGAAAAAATGAAAGAAAACAAAACTAGCAGAAATATACACTGTAATACCATAATTTCCAAACAATCGGTGACGGCCTGTAAGTAAAAAAAAAGGTTAAATTTTCGTTGATGTGGTGAAGCGGCCTATACATTTTTTTTTTATTCATAGTTTAAAGTGACCTACACGTCATTTTTTATATTTTAAAATAGTAGTTTGAAAAACAAGTTAAAATCCACTGAGGAATCTGCTTTGGAAACGGTATTGGTGCATCGTAAAATCTACATAGATGTTAGAACTGCTAGATCTATTACAAACAATAACTAGAACAGTTACTGTCACAAGAGTGACGAATTATACCCCCACAATACAGCTTTGTCACAGAAGTATGGCAACCATAAGAAAGGAATGGCCACAAGGACATAGAGTTATTATACAATAACTTGTGTAAATGTATTGTTTTAATAGCATACAAAATGTGTAAGGTTAGAAATTATCAATTATTGTTCAATTTAATAGGTTTATTTCAAACATGTTTAAAGACAAAAACAAATACCACTTTATGCCACTGTGACCTTGACCTTTGGCCTACTGACCCAAAAGTCGAACTTGACCTGTATTTCATGATGTTACAGCTGTGTACCAAAAATTATTTAAATCGGTCAGGCCTTTCATTAGTTATCATCCTGAAACTGTTTTACAGTGCAGAGTCACTGTGACCTTTACCTTTGACCTACTGACCCCAAAGTAATTACTTTAAAAGAAAGCGCCTGGACAAGCGTAAAAAATTGCGCCTGGACAAGCGTAAGATATAGAAACCATTCAAATGTTCCAAGTAAACCGTTTTACTGTAAACAATTTTACTGTTCAGGCTCACTGTGACCTTGACCTTTGACCTACTGACCCCAAAGTCGAACTTGACCTGTATTTCATGATGTTACAGCTGTGTACCGAAAATTATTTAAATCGGTCAAGCCTTTCATGAGTTATCATCCGGAAACTGTTTTACATTACAGTTCAGAGTCATTGTGACCTTGACCTTTGACCTACTGACCCCAAAGTCGAACTTGACCTGTATTTGATGATGTTACAGCTGTGTACTGAAAATTATTTAAATTGGTCAAGCCTTTCATGAGTTATCATCCAGAAACTGTTTTACAGTTCAGTCACTGTGACCTTGACCTTTGACCTACTGACTCCAAAGTCGAACTTGACCTGTATTTCATAAAGTTGCACGTGTGTACCAAAAATTATTTAAATCGGTCAAGCCTTTCATGAGTTATCATCCGGAAAATGTTTTACAGTTCAGAGTCACTGTGACCTTGACCTTTGACCTACTGACCCCAAAGTCGAACTTGACCTGTATTTCATGAAGTTGCACGTGTGTACCAACAATTATTCAAAAGGGTAAAGATGTTCATGAGTTATCATCCGGAAACCATGAAAACCAACCGACCGACCGACAACCCGACAAACAAACCGACAAGCTCACTCCTATATACCCCCCCCCCAAACTTCGTTTAGTGGGGGTATAAATAACATAAGTTTATGAACTAAAGTATTTTATTTACTGTATAACATGATATAATTGTTCCTTGTCTTAACAGTGAGGATAATGCTACCAGCGGATTCAGGGGAATATCACCCTCAATACTATCAGTTACATCTAGCCTCAATTAACTATATCAGTGGATTAGTGGGAGTGATTAAACGTACCTTAACTGTCATACAAAAAGGCACAGCTTGTTTTAAACACCTAAATATATGCACCATATTAAGCGTATCAGCCACAGCCCATATAAAGGGCTGTATTTTGTTTCTAAAATTGTACAAAAAAAGGGTGTGGTCAATACAGTGGAATGTCATATTGTCCGGAAATTTAGATTTTAAGCATACAGTAAACTTGGATTTTTTCTCAACACTCAATTTCAATATTGCATTATGATGACTCTTCTTCCCATGTTTTAAGAATTTGCTTACATCAGCTGAAAGAACAATCTAGATTTCTTTGAATTACTGATATCTAATTAGTTATTTTCAAATGTGTTGCTTGCATCCTATTTAGTCTTTACCAGTTCTATATTAGTTCTGTAAAGAAAATTTACCATTTAGTTACTGTCTCGTTCATTGAGATAATTTTTTTTGAAAAACAAGGCAGTCTGAAAAGATATTTCCCCACTGCAAGAAGAAATGTCGTGAAGATGATCTTTGATCCCTATGTATCAGCTTAGGTCTGCTCCCTTGAAACAAGGGTTATGCACAAACTCGATAAAATCAAAGTCTGATAAAAGTTTCTTGAAAATGACTGAGGTCTCATGACCTTTGACCCCTAACTGAAACCTTGACCAGTGAGGTTGCCACATAGGTTCTGCATGTCGTCTCGATGAGATGAACATTTGACCTAAGTTTTATGACAACCTTCTAAGGTTTAGGAGATACTGAGGGGACAAGGAAAGCCAATGAAACATAAGTTTGACCTAGCGCCAACCCGTTGGTCCATGAGTTCTGCATGTTGTTTTGATGAGATGAACATTTGACCAAAATCTCATGAAAATCCTTCAAGGGGTTTAGGAGATATAGAGTTACAGAAGGACAGACAGACAAAGGCCAATCCTAATCTTCTCCTGCTTTGCGGCAGGGGATAAAAACAAGAGGGCCAAGATGGCCCAATATCACTCACCTGGCTACCATTGGCTATAAAAGATGATCATCAATAGCAGAAAGGGTAAATTTTGACCTTGGGCTCATGATTTTCCTCTATATAAGCCTATGTTAAATCAAGAAACCCCCAAGCAGGGTCGTATTTGATGCAATGGTTATGATTTGAACAATCTTGGTAGAGGGTCACCAGGTAATGCCACATGCTAAATATCTAAGCTCTAGGCCTTGTGGTTTCAGAGAAGAAGATTTATCAAATATTTCCTTAATAAGTCTTTATAAAAACAAGTGACCCCCTGGTGGGGTCAATTTTAATCGGGGGTCATAATTTGAACAATCTTGATAGAGGTCCACTTGGTAATGCCACATGCTAAATATTTAAGCTCTAGGCCATGTGGCTTCAGAGAACAAGATTTTTAAAGTTTTTCCTCCCAGAGTTCTGCATGAAATGGAATTCTTTGAACAACTTTGATAAAGCTTCATGCAAGGAAGATTCCTGAAAAGTCTCATCAACATTGGCCCAGTGGTTTTAGAGGAGATGTCGTTTGAAGGAAATGGTGGACAGACGACATACAACAGACGACGTACGACGGACCCCGGACAGTGAGTGATCCTAATAGCTCACTCTGGCATGTTGTGCCAGGTGAGCTAAAAACAATGACCTTTAGTATGACCTTGACCCAGTATGTTTTGAATTTAGGTTCCACATGTCATGATAAAATGTACATTTGACCCCAGTTTCATAACACTCCTTAACTGGGTTTAGTAGATATGCCAAGCAGACTAGACCTGTGCAAGTGATATTGACCTCGGAGGATAGGGTAAAGTAAGTGACTATCATACCCTGTAAGCCTGTTTCAAACCACCATTGTCAGCAATATTTTCTCCCTGTGTATTCTTGCCATCAATCTGAAATTCATACAATAATCATTCATCAATGTATCAATATGTTGTACATATCACTCCTATGAAAATTCGCAGATTTTCAGGCAGTGAATTTCTGAGAAACTGCTTTGCCAAACAAGCAACTCAAGGTTAACTACATGTATAAACAAAAAGAGCCATAACTAAATGAAACAAGTAAACTTAAGGAAAATTTACATCCCTCGCCAAAAATTAAACTGTTGTTAATTATTTCTAGATGGAAAAATCTTGCCTTTAAAATGGGCATTTGAAAGTAAGAAAGGGTCAAGTAGTTTCAGAGGAGATGTCTTTGAAGATAAATGTTAACGGATGTTTACATATATGATATATAATGTACAGCTGACTTGCCCTATTTTGTGTATTTTGAAATCAAACATTTGGCAATCACTTTAACATGGTTATCATTCATATGTCAGCATGGTAATATCATTACTTCTATAAATGCTTCATTAACATGTTGATTATGTCAGAAATACTACCCTACAGTTGCTTCAAAACAAGTAAAACTGAGTGACACTGAATTTATTTTTTGCTGGTGTAAGAAGGCCATTCCCATATAAAAATTGCTGTCATTCTTTCCAGTATTTGTGAAGTGTCTGCATGTATGTGTACAACTGAATTGTTTCAAGTTAATCCATAGCTTTAGCAGTTTAGAATCTGTTTGCTGATTTCAATATGTGCTGCAAAAATATTAAACAAATTTTGATTGCTATTGTTACGGTGGCACAGAGGTGACATCCGCAACACTTTATTTATATTGTGGCCACAACTTACTAACTTGTGGCCACAACTTATTAACTTGTGGCCACAACTTATTAAATTGAGGCCACAACTTAATAACTTGTGGCCACAACTTATTAAATTGGGGCCACGACTTAGTTTAGCCAATCAAAACGGCTGTTTCATCTTTGCCGCTTTATGGTAATTACACAGTTAGCACCCCTGATTCAAAAACGCCATTTGAACTCATGTGTTACATTTCAACAGACCAACCGACACTATCAATGTTATGCAGCCATGGAGGCTATAGCACAATTTTTGACACGGCGAGGTGTTGAGCGTGAGGTGATGAACAGAATGTCGGAGGAAAAGGTTAGTAATAGACATAGATGTGCAGCCCTAAATGGAAATCGGAACTGAATTCTGAAAACGGAGAAACGCTGGAAAATGGTTCTCTTCAGTCTTCTTCTGTAAACAAATTAAACATTTGAAATGACTGATTTCCTTTGAAATTGAATTGCATATTGATATTTACGCATCCACATGATGTATTGTGACGTCAAAGTGTATCCGTTTTCTACGTCATACTTGTTTACAAGAATCTCAAGCCAGTCATGAGTTTTCCAATCAAACGTCAGGTAAAAACCGTCCGTATATTTTCATAACGTACCCTCCGTATGTCTCTGATAGGCCCTTATAGGGATTGTATCTCAATATGTTTTTATCCTGTTGTCATTGCTATGATTATGCTTTTAGTTATTATTGAAATGCCAGTGAACATTGTAACTGCATTGTTAGAGTGTAAAATATGATGGCAGGTTAGGGAAAGTTGCAATGGTGGAAAAATTCAGTCAGCCTGGAATGCACATTCTTTATAACCATAGTATTGTAGGGCAGTACATCCATTTTTGGTTGACAAACATTTTAATTTATTATTACCATGGTGGTAGTAAAATGGTCTAGGGGTCGCAACCTTTCGTAGGCTCTAATTTGCTGAGATACCCTACGTTGAGGAGTTACCACTGGATTAATTCTAAAACTTAATCTTATGAGAGGTGGGTTTTGCCCGGGTCTATATTTGGTAACACTCCCAGCTCTTTTTATCTTTTTTTGAATTTTGACCGATTATAGCAGTTTGAATTTATTTTAGCGGTTTGGATGGATACCGCGGATTGGATTATATAAGCGGTTGGATTAATACCGCGGATTGCATTATTTAAGCGGTTGGATTGATACCGTGGATAATGGATTATATTAGCGGTTGGATTAATACTGCAGATTGCATTATTTAAGCGGTTGGATTGACACCGCGGTCTATATTATTTAAGCGGTTGGATTAATACTGTGGATTGGATTATATTAGTGGTTGGATTAATACCCCGGAATGCAATACATCATGTGGATGCGTAAATATCAATATGCAATTCAATTTCAAAGGAAATTGAGTCATAAAAACACTGTAAAACACATCCTTCTTTTGCCATACTTGAGTTTGCGCATCAGTCATTTCAAATGTTTAATTTATTTACAGAAGAAGACTGAAGAGAACCATTTTCCAGCGTTTCTCCGTTTTCAGAATTCAGTTCCGATTTCCATTTAGGCTGCACATGTATGTCTATTACTAACCTTTTCCTCCGACATTCTGTTCATCACCTCACGCTCAACACCTCGCCGTGTCAAAAATTGTGCTATAGCCTCCATGGCTGCATAACATTGATAGTGTCGGTTGGTCTGTTGAAATGTAACACGTGAGTTCAAATGGCGTTTTTGAATCAGGGGTGCTAACTGTGTAATTACCATAAAGCGGCAAAGATGAAACAGCCGTTTTGATTGGCTAAACTAAGTCGTGGCCCCAATTTAATAAGTTGTGGCCACAAGTTAATAAGTTGTGGCCACAAGTTAGTAAGTTGTGGCCTCAACTTAATAAGTTGTGGCCACAAGTAAATAAGTTGTGGCCTCAACTTACTAAGTTGTGGCCACAACTTAGTAAGTTCAGGCCACAATATAAATAAAGTGTTGTGGATGTCACCTCTGTGTCACCGTATATTGTACTACATGTATAATTCCACAAAAAATGAGCAATAATTTTATTCATTATTTTGAGCATTGTATGACTAGAACATTGTATGTGGCCTGCTGTGTGGGTATAGCTTGTCCGAGACAATAGAGTACGTGGTGGATAGAAGAAACAAAGCATTTCCCTAAGACTTAGTGATCTGATGATATAAGATGCAGCATGCAAGTTAAGTCCAGGTTTTACCCATGGGAAAATTAGGGAAATGCAAATACAAGAAAGTAATGTTGCTATGTAATATGCAAATAGGCCTTGGTAACACTGCCTCAGTCTTCTCATCAGGATAGTACTACCTCAGGAAGGGGTTACTGGTAATTGCTGGCAGGCCGGGGCAGGGTTACTTCTGATGGGGGTGAGGATGAAGAGCAAAATAATGCTTGTTTCTAACAGCTTTGTATAAACGTTTAACCTTCCAAATGTATCATGCAAATAGATTATGTTTTTTGCTTTGCCTTTCACAAAAAAAAAAACCCTTTAATTTACGTACAGTGTGAAACAAGGATATTCTACAGAAGTTATTGGTAACCAACTGAACAGATTCAAACAATACTATTTTCTAAGTACCTACGTCATATTTTGTAATTTATGTCCTTTACGAACACTTACATCAAGGGTTTAGATTTCATGAAAGTACATTACATAGTTCTTTGTTTACTGAAGAGTTAATCATCAATATTTAAGGTATAGAGGTTAAGGTGTCTGCCGCTCATCCCGGAGGTTGTGGGTTCCAGCCCCAATGGGGTCACGACCGTACTTCCTAATATGACACCAGTACTGGTTTTTCCAAGAAGTGGACTCGAGAGTGACTCAATAAGCTACAAGCTTTCTTCACAATATAGCTAAAATAAATTAGTATTAACTAAACTAATGTAATTGAAAAGTTGTCACTATTGTGCATTACTATTTAGGGCTGCAGTCCCAAACCCCCTTCTTGCTCATTTCAGACGGCAACTGATCCAAAACCTACCTTAAAACAATAGTCCTAATCAGTGGGGACCACTAAACTAAAATCTACCAAATGTCTATAATTTTTTTCTCAACACAATCATGTCTGTGGTGATAAATACAGTAAATGCAATGGTAATCAAAACGCCCGATGAAACAAGTAACAACATGGACAGTGGAAAATTATAACTCCACAGTGACCGAGGCAACGTGGCAGGTTATGAGAAATATTTGTCCATAATTACTCGGATTAGGTTTGCGTAAGACTACATAATTATATGAGTTTAAAATTAAGGAACAGACAGTGCTAATGAGGTTAAATTTCATCAATTCAAGGGCAGTAACTCTAGAGGGCGTGTGAAGAACTGCTTGCTTACAGAAACTGGCTAAGATATTATACCCATAAAGATTTTGACCAGATCTGGTGTTGATTTAATATAAACTATTTAGGTTAGAGAGATTACAATGCTTGTGGCAATATTTCGACAATTCAAGGGCAGCAACTCTGGAGTGCCTAGGGTGATCAAGCTGGTTATCAAATTGGCATGAATGTCACATTCATAAACATTCTGACCTAGTCTGATGACAATTAGATAAAAGATATTAACAGTAAGAACTCATGGGCAATAACTCTGGGATGCCTGAAGCATTCTGGTTGATTATCTCACTTGGCAAAGAGTTTTTGCCATTAACATTTTGCTAAGATATTTTGCTAAAGATTATTCAGGGTATACAGGAGTATTTTATTTAGCCCTAATTTAATATAAAGTATTTGAGTTAAAGTGTGGACAGTGCTAATTTGGTAAATGTTGTTAATTTACCAATATACATCCGACAAGGTTTGGGAGTGCTCCAATATAAACTCATGTTAGAGAGCGGACAGCAAAAGCTGAGTGAGTGAGTGAGTGAGTGAGTGAGTGAGTGAGTGAGTGAGTGAGTGAGTGAGTGAGTGAGTGAGTGAGTGAGTGAGTGACTGAGATAATACAGTTTTGACTAAGACTTGACAGATTGAAATAAATGGCAACAAAAATATCATTAAGAGACATAGAGAGTTTAAATATAATGTAATAATTGTTTCGTGCAAGCATACAAGTATCTACAGAAAGAAAACATACATGTATGATGCAGATAAGAAACAGTAAAACGCCAACCGTTACAGTTATTTTTATATCTTATAGTACAATTTAAAATACTGATATGCATGATTCTCATAAACGGTTTTCACTTTTTTTTGTATGAAAAAGTCATCTGGTTTAAATTTCAACTTCAAACAAAGATGATAACTTGTGGGAATTGAAGTGACATATATATCTTCTTTGCCCTGCTGAGCTTATTAAGTGAAACGGGTCCGCAAGTATTAATAAAAAAGATCCATGTAGTTTCATTTTTGTTTTCAAGTTTATTTATTCCGTTTTCAAATTTTTGTCCCGTCTGTATACTATTTTAACCTTTTTTTCGTTGGTTTCGTGTTTAATTCTCTGAGCATCATTCTGTTCTGGCTTTAAGAAATAAAAGAAAAACAAATTTGTCCCACATAAAAAATATGCATGACAATTAAGAAATTAATTACCATTGGCCTTATGTATTATGACTTTTTCCTTCCTTTTATTTTCCGGCAGTACTATCTGTATAAAAACCACCACTTCGTTAGAAAGAACAACAGAAATGAAACCAGAGCATTAAGTGCAAGATCTTTATGTATAATGTATATAAATGTATATACCAAGGCATCTTAAAGTAAACTTTGAAACATTGAAACTTGGAGTGTCAGTAATACATACAATTTATTAATTCAGTTGTAGTCAAACGGAAGACTTCAATTCTTGAAAGACAGGTAATTGTTTTTTCTGTTATGTAAAACAGTAGGGTAGTAGAGGATGCTATGTTGTAGCTAGGCACCCCACTCTGCCATTTCTGTGGTCATGTTTATATGTAAGAAATAAAATCTGTTTTAGCAGTGTTCATCATCTAACAAGAGGGCCATGATGGCCCTGTATCGCTCACCTGTCTACCATTGGCAAAAATAAAAAGGTTATTAATAGCAGAAAGGATCAATTTTTACCTTTGGCTCATGATATCCTCTTAATAAGCCTATGTAAAATCAAAAGACCCCCCCCCCCCCCCAGGCAGGGTTAATTTTGACCCTGAGGTCAGGATTTGAACAATCTTGGTAGAGAGTCAATTATTGCCACATGCTGAATATCTAAGCTCTAGGCCTCATTATTTTGCTGTCTGATCATGATCTGCACTGTTGGCTATTCATTTTTTGCTGTCTGATCATGATCTGCACTGTAAGCTATTCATTGTATGTTGGCTGGTCATGATCTGCACTGTCAGCTTTTTATTTTTTGCTGTCTGATCATGATCTGCACTGTTTGCTATGCATAATTTAGCTGTCTGATCATGATCTGCACTTTCATAATTTAGCTGTCTGATCATGATCTGCACTTTCATTATTTTGCTGTCTGATCATGATCTGCACTTTCTGACAAATTTCAAGGATATCTGGGCTGAAAATGTAACATCTAGAGTGTTAACAAGGTTTTTCCATATTTGGGCTGTGACCTAGTTTTTGACCCCAGATGACCCATATTCGAACTTGGGCTAGAAATCAACTTAACAACCTTTCTGACAAATTTCCAGGATATTTGGGCTGAAAATGTTACCTCTAGAGTGTTAACAAGGTTTTTCCATATTTGGGCTGTGTGACCTAGTTTTTGACCCCAGGTGACCCATATTAAAACTTGAGCTAGAAATCATAGAAACAACCTTTCTGACAAATTGCCAGGATATTTGGACTGAAACAGTAGCCTCTAGAGCCTTAACAAGATTTTTCTATTTTTGGGCTCTGTGACCTAGTTTTTCATCCGAGATGACCCATATTCGAACTCGTCCGAGTAATTACTGGGACAAACATCCTGACCAAGTTTCGTGACAACTGAGGAAAAAATGTGACCACTAGAGTGTTAACGAACTAAATGTGGACGGACGACGGACGACGGACGACGTCCGACGGACGACGGACATTCATCGATCCTAATAGCTCACCCTGAGCCAGCTCAGGTGAGCTAAAAAGCAATGATTTGGAGTTCTGATGTGCAGTAATAAACCATGAAGGCCCTAAGCCCGAGTGGTTAATAAGTAAGAATCTGAACAACGAAAAGTTGTTTATGTATTAGACAATGAACAAGGCTTAAAGGGTATTATTAAGATTCTCACATGACTAAATATTTAAAAAAAATAATATATAAATGAAGTGGGCTATATTTTACGCAAAATTTGACGTCAGTTATGATGTCATGACAGCACCCACATCAAAACTTTGTTTATTGCAGATTTCATAATAATTATTTCCTTCTTCGATTCACTGACAAATGAAACAAGCCATGTTAGAATAATTGTTTCCTATCTACCATAAAACTATGTAAAGAGCATTGTATCTCTTACATGGAACAACTCGTATGATATACAATAGATAGCTAGGATAAAGTTTTGACTTTTTCAGTGCATAAAATAAATTTGTTTTGCTACATTTTTCAAAGTGCATAGGCAGGTATCTATTTACTTACATTTACACCAATTTGTTCCAGTTGAACATTGGAGTATTGTTCTATAATACACTGTGTTCTTCTCTGGAACGCTTGTATAGTCTCATTTTTCCACCATTGTTTCATATTACCGTCTTTATCATACTGTCTACCTGGAAGAAAATATATCATTTTGTCTAGTATCACTATCCTGAGATCATCTACTACACTTGATTAAACTGGCAAAATTCATACAGGACATCAACATCTGAATGTGATGAAAGTTCTTCACCAGTATGATTACATTCCCTTACTAAAATGTTGTTTCTATGGTGTGCACAATGTTTCTATTTTATTCCGCAGACCATGTAAACATTTTCAAATCAAATGCCAGCATGACACCCAGACGGTTGACAAGTTTTCACTACAATCTGCTTTGTGTTGCAGATTTTCAGGTGAATGACCCAATTTACCTGCTGACAAAGTTGAATGAAAATCAAGTAGAAAATTATGACTAGTCCGCCTCCATGGTCAAGTGGTCAAAGACAATAACTTGAAATCACTGGAACAATGCTTGTGGCAATATTTCGACAATTCAAGGGCAGCAACTCTGGAGTGCCTAGGGTGATCAAGCTGGTTATCAAATTGGCATGAATGTCACATTCATAAACATTCTGACCTAGTCTGATGACAATTAGATAAAAGATATTAACAGTAAGAACTCATGGGCAATAAATCAAATGCCAGCATGACACCCAGACGGTTGACAAGTTTTCACTACAATCTGCTTTGTGTTGCAGATTTTCAGGTGAATGACCCAATTTACCTGCTGACAAAGTTGAATGAAAATCAAGTAGAAAATTATGACTAGTCCGCCTCCATGGTCAAGTGGTCAAAGACAATAACTTGAAATCACTGGAACAATGCTTGTGGCAATATTTCGACAATTCAAGGGCAGCAACTCTGGAGTGCCTCCATGGTCAAGTGGTCAAAGACAATAACTTGAAATCACTGGAACAATGCTTGTGGCAATATTTCGACAATTCAAGGGCAGCAACTCTGGAGTGCCTAGGGTGATCAAGCTGGTTATCAAATTGGCATGAATCTCCATGGTCAAGTGGTCAAAGACAATAACTTGAAATCACTGGAACCTCTCAATGATTGAGGGTCATGGGTTTAAGTCCTGCCATGGGCCATGTCTTTTGGTGTGAAAAATTTGGCAGTTTCTTACAGAGGATAGGAGTCTAGTACTTCCCAGTAACAATGGTTACGTTGACTGCCTGCCTGTATAATAACAGAAGTACAGATAAAACTGGCGTTAAACCCTAAGAGGGTGGTTGTTGTACGGAATAAACTGGTGTTAAACCCCGAGAGGGGGTTTGTTGCAGTGGCAGCGTGATTTAAAGCCTTCTTACACTGTACTGTTGGTCAATCGCACAGGTTCAAGTCCTCGCTTCCATCTTGCAGCAAATTCAAAAAAGTTTTGCTAAATTTGTCAATTTTAACATGTATATTTTTGCCTGACATGGTCAAATATTCGGTATATTTGAGCCCATAACCATTCTTGGCTGAAATTTTACTGGCACAGTAATATAATTTTTATATTCTGTCTTAAAATAATTTGTGAATAAATGAAGGTACTAGTGTGTAAACATACATGTAGTTCCATCAGTAGAACAGTATAACATTTTCGACAAACTCATCCAATATGTCCTACAATCGAGCTCCAGTATAATTATGTGACCACGCACCTTCCCTCAAGTTTGATTAATGTGGCTTCCGAAGGGTAAACAAGGTCAAATAAAGCAATACTTGTTAATTCAGGGGCATTTATTATGTACATGAACATGGTCCAATTTACCCATAATTGAAAACCTTTATTTTTCAGATTACCTTTATCGTCAAAGCCGTGTGTGATCTCGTGTCCAATAACAACGCCTATACCACCATAATTCAAGGACCTGAAATACATTGTGAGCATTCTTCTATTGCAAAATACTTGTCAGCACTTTTGTCAAATCATTAGAGGATTAACTGTTTTGTAATTTTTATATTTGCGACTCTTAAGTCACAAACAGTTTTAACACAGCTCAGGCTGTTGCCATTAAAGCAATTGCAAAAATCAATAAAACATAATTATATACCATTGCAAATATCAAAATTTCAAAACAATTAACCCTACAGTAACCAATAGCTGCATAATTTTCTTACATCTTTTACAAGTTTTGTATTTTGCTTCTTCTGAATGAAATTCCCCCTGAAAGGAGTTTAGTCTGTTCAAAATATAAACAGCTGTGTTTTTTCTATGACTGTAACACCTGACTGCATGTCTGGTTTAAGACCTATTTTTTTAAATGTTGGAAATTGTTGAGTCAATTGTTTCATGTTTCCAGACAGACATAGTCATCCTTATTGCTAAGTATGAGATTTTTCTTAATACTCATAATCACTGACCTCAAGAAACTGCTGCCAGATGGCTCCAAATTAGTAAATTCCGTATATAACCACTCTGGACATAACGAAATTCTAGATATAAGGAACAGATTTTCTGGGCACAAATTTTCTTCTTCTTAATCAAATATGAAAATGCTACATGGATAACCATGTATAACACACTCCGGTCCTTTATTTATTTAAATCACATGAAGGCATTTTTTCATTCAGTCTACATCTTTTTTGTTGCCCCTGTAACAGTATCTAAAGCATATTCAAAGCGATAAAACAAGAAAACAATTTCCCCTTAATTTTAGTCGGTATTAAAGTCTGAACACACTTGTTAATTTCCCAATCAGTTTACATTAAACACAGGGATTAACAGCCAGCCATCTGTCAATTACTTGATGATAGCAAATTAATACACATCCCCCTCCCACCCTCATTGCGGGCACTGAAAACATACGCAAAAAGTATTTACAAATCATGTAGAATTTAATCAGCATTTTCAGTTAGTACTGAAGAATCATAAAATGTCCAAAAACAAATATTTTGGAAGTACCATTTTATACGAAATCTTAGCCTAACAGTGCATGACCATGAGAAAGCATGGAAGTACATGAGGAGAAGTCACATGACTTGAGATATGGCATGTACACAAATGTATGCTACAATTTCAGAGTGTAAAAGTACAAAACATTTTATTACATTTCTGTATGAATTTTTATAATTGTTATTACAGGAAGATAACTTCACGAGTATCAGACAGAAAAGAAGTACCTACTTTGGAAAGTACCGGCTGTAGAACGGAGGCTGTAGCATTCCTGCAGCAAACACTGAAACAAAATACCGTATAAACAGAAAAAAAGGTACTGCATGTATACAATTATATGTAGGGTTAATAGAATGATTTACATTTTGAACACTCATTAGATAGTGTCTTTCCATATTAATTTTGCACTAATTTTTAGGTAAAAGACTCATAATACACAGTTAAGTAAAAACATCTTGCAATACACAGCTTGTCCCTCATCATATACGTACATGTATATGGTTATTCTCTTCATGAAATAAATTAATTACACATGTACATAATTATAAAAACTATTTTTCGGTAAGTAAAATATTGTAAGATTTGGTCATACCAATATCGTTTGTGTTTGGATTGTAGAAAGCATTCACAACAGCAGGGTCTTGCTCCCAGCTGGAAAACAAGTCAAAAAAGGGCATAATTAACATTCAATTTCCTAAAATTGACACATATTTTCCCTACATAATTCAGAGAAGTGGGGATGAATAAAAGACTGTAGATATAGATTTCACATCTTAATTTAATATTTACCTGTAGAATACAAAAATGTACATGTACACAGAACATAAAATGACGATAGTGAAAATACAATACAATACAATGTAGTGATGATAATAACTGTTAGCAAAAAGGTTGTCACAATAGCATGACAACACATGTTTTTCTAGTTAACTCTTCTTCTGCAGACGGCAAACGATTTTGCCTTTGTGATAAGTGTAGATCATGATCAGCCTTCACATCCCTGCAGTCTGATCATGATCTACACTAGTCACTAATCAGTAGGCATGTCCTTATACAATAAATGGTACAGTGTAAATGAAAATATTTTAGAACGTTTGCAGGGTGAGGGCTACTGTACATTGGGAAACATTTGTGATGATTTTTTTTCACTATTTTTGTGAATTTTCCACTTGGCTAATTTAACAAGAGCTGTCAGTATGACAGTGTGCTTGACTTTTCTTAGTGCTTGCTAAAAGAAAAACAAAACTTCTGGCAGTAAAAGGCAAAACAAAAGTCATAAAAAGGGCCATAATTCTGACAAAAACCTTCACATAATTCTGACAAAAACATTCACATAATTCTGACAAAACCTTCACATAATTCTGACAAAACCTTCACAGAGTTATGTACTCTTGTCTATTGATGGGGGTAATGATGGCAAATAAGTATTGCAACTGGTAATGGTTTTGAAAAAAGTGGGCTGGTACGGAAAACTTAACGAAGGTGTGATGCCAATGCTGAGGCTAGTGGGATAGCTGCCCTTTTCTTCGAAATCTCGAGAAAGATTCATTTCACATAGATTTACTATTCTAACACAAGCGGCTGCTTTTCCTATATAAGCATATAGGGAAAAGCCTGTATTTTATTTTACGATAAAATACAGCACGTTTTTCCAAGGACGACGTGCCTTAAATGACGTAACAACGTGACGTATGTAAACAAGCGCGTCCAATCGTATCTCACGTTTTAAGGTTACAATGATGTACTACTACGCGTTAAATAAAGTTCGGCTTGTTTTCAAAGAAAATAACGTGTTAGAATCGAAATAATAAATTGTTCCCTATATTTTATCGTAGAATAAAATATAGTCAGTCATTTGGATGCGAATAATTAAATCACTTGTGCTACGCACTCGTGATTGAATTACTACGCATCCAAATTCCTGACTATATTTTATTCAACGATAAAATACAGGGAGACATTTATTATTTCTTAATTAGAGAACTCCCCTGTGGCAAATTTAAAATTTGCAAATAAGTCTGTCTGCTCATAAATCACAAAATTTTCATCATAAGAAAATTACCCAATAGACAGTAATAGATAACACTAGAACTGTCACAAGAGTGACGAATTATATCCCCACAATACAGCTTTGTCACAGAAGTATGGCAAAGTCATAAGAAAGGAATGGCCACAAGGACATAGAGTTGAGTTATTATACAATAACTTGTGTAAATGAGACCTTGACCTTTGACCTACTGACCCCAAAGTCGAACTTGACCTGTATTTCATGATGTTACAGGTGTGTACCGAAAATTATTTAAATCGGTCAAGCCTGTCATGAGTTATCATCCGGAAACTGTTTTACATTACAGTTCAGAGTCACTGTGACCTTGACCCTTGACCTACTGACCCCAAAGTCGAACTTGACCTGTATTTGATGATGTTACAGCTGTGTACCGAAAATTATTTAAATCGGTCAAGCCTTTCATGAGTTATCATCCGGAAACTGTTTTACAGTTCAGAGTCACTGTGACCTTGACCTTTGACCTACTGACCCCAAAGTCGAACTTGACCTGTATTTCATAAAGTTGCAAGTGTGTACCAAAAATTATTTATATCGGTCAAGCCTTTCATGAGTTATCATCCGGAAATTGTTTTACAGTTCAGAGTCACTGTGACTTTGACCTTTGACCTACTGACCCCAAAGTCGAACTTGACCTGTATTTCATAAAGTTGCACGTGTGTACCAAAAATTATTTAAATCGGTCAAGCCTTTCATGAGTTATCATCTGGAAACTGTTTTACATTACAGTTCAGAGTCACTGTGACCTTGACCTTTGGTCTACTGACCCCAAAGTCGAACTTGACCTGTATTTGATGATGTTACAGGTGTGTACCGAAAATTATTTAAATCGGTCACGCCTTTCTGAGTTATCATCCGGAAACTGTTTTACAGTTCAGAGTCACTGTGACCTTGACCTTTGACCTACTGACCCCAAAGTAAACTTGACCTGTATTTCATAAAGTTGCACGTGTGTACCAAAAATTATTTAAATCGGTCAAGCCTTTCATGAGTTATCATCCGGAAACTGTTTTACAGTTCAGTCACTGTGACCTTGACCTTTGGTCTACTGACCCCAAAGTCGAACTTGACCTGTATTTCATGATGTTACAGCTGTGTACCAAAAAATATTTAAATCGGTCAGGCTTTCATTAGTTATCATCCGGAAACCGTTTTACAGTGCAGAGTCACTGTGACCTTGACCTCTGACCTACTGACCCCAAAGTTGAACTTGACCTGTATTTCATGAAGTTGCAAGTGTGTACCAACAAGAGCTGTCAGTAGACAGCGCGCTCGACTATTCTCAGTGATTGACAATATAAAATAATATCCATCCTGACTGTAAATGAGTCTCTAAAGGGGATAATTATGTCAAAATGCTTGATACAGTTACCTCCTCCTGTACACAGATTCGGATCATGATGGTGAACAAGTGTGCAAAGTTTGAAAGGCATATGTCAATGGACTTTGAAAATATCTGAGGTAGTACGCAAACTTTAACGTAAGTTCTCAGTAAAACAAGAGCTGTCAGTAGGACAGCGTGCTCGACTTTTTTAGTGCTTGCCAATAAAACAAAACTTTGACAGTTAAGGGCACACAAGACTTTAACTAGGAATTTCTAAGTACAAATCAAGAAAATTTTTCACAGAGTTATCTTCTTTTGCTTACAGATAGGTCTTACGATGGTACATAAGTACTCCAACTTTCAAAGTAATATCTCAAATGGTTAAGTTAACAAGTGGACAAGAATGAAAATTTTAACTGAGTTTCTAAGTCAAAAAGGGCCATAATTCAAATAAAATCCTTGACAGAATTACCTTCTCCTGCCCATGTTTGGGAATCATGATGGTAAACAAGTATTCCAACTTTCAAAGTAATATCTCAAACAGTTCAGTCAAAAAGCGGACTGGTACGAAAAACTTAACCAAGATTCTAAGTCGATAAAAGGCCTTAATTTTTAAAACAAATCCCTGACAGAGTTACCTTCTCTTGCGTACAGATGGAAGTAATGATGTGAAATAGCATTAAAAGTTTCAAAGCAATATCTCAAAGGGTTAAGGCAATAAGTGGATTTTACCCATATTCAATGTATTTTCTAAGTCAAAAAGGGGCATAATTCTGTCAAAAACCTTGACAGAGTTATGTCCTCTTGTCTGTTGATGAAGGTTGTGATGGTAAACAAGTATGGTTAGTTTCAAAGCAATACCTCCAATGGTTTTGAAATAAAGTGAGGTGGTACGAAAAACTTAACCAAGCTCAATACACTTTCTAAGTAAAAAAAGGGTCATAATTCTGTCAAAAACCTTGACAGAGTTATGTACTCTTGTCTGTAGATGGAGGTTATGATGGTAAACAAGTATGGTAAGTTTCAAAGCCATACCTCTAATACTTTTGAAATAAAGTGGGGTGGTACGAAAAACTTAACCAAGGTGTGACGCCAACGCCGACGCCGACGCCAGGGCGAGTAGGATAGCTCCCCTTTTCATAGAAAAGTCGAGCTAAAAAGGGGCATAATATTGTAAACAAGAGGGCCATGATGGCCCTTTATCGCTCACCCGAGTACAACTGCTTTTAACAAAGTTGCTAGAAATCATCGAAACAACCTTTCTGACAAATTTCCAGGATATTTGGGCTGAAAATGTTACCTCTAGAGTGTTAACAAGGTTTTTCCATATTTGGGCTCTGTGACCTAGTTTTTGACCCCAGATGACCCATATTCGAACTTGAGCTAGAAATCATAGAAACAACCTTTCTGACAAATTTCCAGGATATTTGGGCTGAAAATGTAACCTCTAGAGTATTAACAAGGCTTTTCCATATTTGGGCTCTGTGACCTAGTTTTTGACCCTAGATGACCCATATTGAAACTTGAGCTAGAAATCATCGAAACAACCTTTCTGACATATTTCCAGGATATTTGGGCTGAAAATGGTACCTCTAGAGTGTTAACAAGGTTTTTCCACATTTGGGCTCTGTGACCTAGTTTTGACCCCAGATGACCCATATTCGAACTTGAGCTAGAAATCATCAAAACAACCTTTCTGACATATTTCCAGAATATTTGGGCTGAAAATGTAACATCTAGAGTGTTAACAAGGTTTTTCCATATTTGGGCTCTGTGACCTAGTTTTTGACCCCAGATGACCCATATTCGAACTTGAGCTAGAAATCATCGAAACAACCTTTCTGACCAATTTCCAGAATATTTGGGCTGAAAATGTAACATCTAGAGTGTTAACAAGGTTTTTCCATATTCAGGCTGTGTGACCTAGTTTTTGACCCCAGATGATTCATATTCGAACTTGAGCTAGAAATCATCGAAACAACCTTTCTGACGTATTTCCAGGATATTTGGGCTGAAAATGGTACCTCTAGAGTGTTAACAAGGTTTTTCCACATTTGGGCTCTGTGACCTAGTTTTTGACCCCAGATGACCCATATTCGAACTTGAGCTAGAAATCATCGAAACAACCTTTCTGACAAATTTCCAGAATATTTGGGCTGAAAATGTAACATCTAGAGTGTTAACAAGGTTTTTATATATTTGGGCTCTGTGACCTAGTTTTTGACCCCAGATGACCCATATTCGAACTTGAGCTAGAAATCATCTTAACAACCTTTCTGACAAATTTCTAGGATATTTGGGCTGAAAATGTTACCTCTAGAGTGTTAACAAGGTTTTTCCATATTTGGGCTGTGTGACCTAGTTTTTGACCCCAGGTGACCCATATTAAAACTTGAGCTAGAAATCAACCAAACAACCTTTCTGACAAATTGCCAGGATATTTGGACTGAAACAGTAGCCTCTAGAGTGTTAACAAGATTTTTCTATTTTTGGGTCATGTGACCTAGTTTTTCATCCGAGATGACCCATATTTGAACTCGTCCGAGTAATTACTGAGACAAACATCCTGACCAAGTTTCGTGACAATTGAGGCAAAAAATGTGACCACTAGAGTGTTAACGAACTAAATGTGGACGGATGACGGACGACGGACGACAGACGACGGATAACGGACGACGGACAATCATCGATCCTAATAGCTCACCCTGAGCCAGCTCAGGTGAGCTAAAAAGCTTGAAACAGTGACCTCCTCCTGTACACAGGTTGAGATCATGATGGTGAACAAGTGTGCAAAGTTTCAAAGCCATATGTTGAAGGACTTTGAAATTATCTGAGGTGGTACGCCAACTTTAACGTAAATTCTAAGTCGAAAAAGGGGCATAATTCTGTCAAAAGGCTTGATAGAGTTACCTCCTCCTGTGTACAGGTTGGGGGCATGATGGTGAACAAGTGTGCAAAGTTTCAAAGCCAGATGACAATTGAATTGGAAAATATTTGAGGTGGTACGCAAACTTTAACATAAGTTCTAAGTCGAAAAAGGGGCATAATTCTGTCAAAATGCTTGATACAGTGACCTCCTCCTGTGTACAGGTTGGGGGCATGATGGTAAACAAGCGTGCAAAGTTTCAAAGCCAGATGTCAATGGACTTTGAAAATATTGAGGTGGTACGCAAACTTTAACGTAAATTCTAAGTAGAAAAAAGGCATAATTTTGTCAAAATGCTTGATAGAGTTACCTCCTCCTGTGTACAGATTGGGGGCATGATGGTGAACAAGTGTGCAAAGTTTCAAAGCCATATGTCAATGGACTTTGAAAATATTTGAGGTGGTACGCAAACTTTAACATAAGTGGTTACGCCGACGCCGACGCTCGGGTGACTAGGATAGCTCTCCTTATTCTTCGAATAGTCGAGCTAAAAATTATTCAAAAGGGTAAAGTCGTTCATGAGTTATCATCCGGAAACCATGAAAACCAACAGACCGACCGACCGACAACCCGACAAACAAACCGACAAGCTCACTCCTATATATCCCCCCAAACTTTGTTTTGTGGGGGTATAATAAGGTTAGGAATTACAAATAAACATGTCAAACTGTTCCAAACAAACACAATACATAAAGTAACTGTTCCAAACAAACATAATACATAAAGTATCAACAGAATTTCAGTTTTTGTATGTTGACACAGGTTGCCTAAATTCATTTTTCTAAGAATTTGAAATAGCTTTCCACTAAAATATTCAATAAATGCAGATTCCTCTATTTCAGGACTGTTGCCTTAAAGCAAGCCTGACGAGTGAGCCTCAACTGAATGTTAAACATGAAGTACCTACACTAGCAAAACAGAAATCTTCATTTACTTGATGAACAGAAGCCTGCTTGGCAAGTGTCTGTATGTGTTAGGGACAGTGACATAAAGTATCATGGATGCTGAGTCAGCAAGTTCTGTGTTAGTGTCAAGGACACTGGATGACCTTGGGTACAATCAGGAGATAGTCAGACACAGGCAACAGTGCAGGGGAATTAAGATGATATCAGAACTTGGTTATGAAATGGTTGCAGGCAGCAAGGCTGAAGGACTGGCACATTTTCTGGAGAGTGATACTGATTTCCTTAATGCAAGCTATAATATTTTATGTACAAGTAGAAATCCTATGTTATATAACAATGCTGAAAGTCTGACTGTATTTCAGATGGACAGAACAAATACTGCTCCAGGTTACACAAGGCTTATTTGTGTTAAAGCAGGGACACACATTGATCCCTGTCTTAATGCAGCATTCATACCTGTAGCAGGTAAAATTTACCTGTCAAGTGATAGCTGGAGGGAACAATCACGACCGAAATTGTTTAATCTACCAGGAGTCAAACAACACCCAGCACAAGGACCATCAAATCCTAATACATGTTTTGGCTTGACTACTGATAATGTTTTTGCTATAATATGTGACTGTCCAGAAATCATTCAGTCATGGATACAGCAACCACGGAGACATGGTTGGCCAACTGCTCAAGTTATTGAAGAAATTTCTACACTGGAAGCCCATGTTGTACCAGTGGGTTTCAAACAAAGCCCAGATCAATTTCTAGAGTGGAGAATTTGTTTCACAAGGGCAGAAATCAAGCTGATCCATAGTCTCAATGACTCTCAAGTCAAACTTATTATTCTGCTTAAAATGATTGCTAAGGGTTCTCTAAAACCTGTCTGTAAGGAAATGACGTCCTATGTAATGAAAAATGTTGTCCTTTGGTTGGCAGAGTTGTATCCTACCGAGTTCTTCACAGAACAAAACCTTCTTTTGTCTCTGAAAATAGCCTTAAAATTCCTGAGACAATGTTTGAACGGCAGATTTCTTCCAAGTTACATGATACCAGAGAGAAATCTGTTAGTCAACATACTAACTCCTGAGAACAGATCAGAACTTTCCGAAATTACCAAACTTTGTGCAACAATAGACATCTTACTGAACGAGGGACCACGTTTGTTACTCAGATGTAACAAGATCAGGCAAGCCTGGAATCTGATGTATTCAGACCCACGGATGTTCCGTATCCACATCAACATTTTTAAACAGATTGACATGGCATTTGTTCAAATGATTAACAGATTGTTTGTGGAGTTAGGTCAGCATACTGGTAAACAATTGAGGGAGTATGCGTTAGCCTTGGGGAATAGATTGGGCACCCTGCAGTCATTATTTCAAGAATACTGGAATGTTCATCTGGGAGAAGAAGACAGAAATAAGATACTAGTAAAAATGAATCAAGGGCTGTCACTCTTTTTATAGAAACTGTTCTGCACAAATCACCAACACTGTGAACTACTTCTAAGTTTCTCTATCATTGCCAGCATCTTTTATACCAGTTTAATGAAACAGTGACAGCTACAGTCTGTGTAACATTTCAGTTACAGTTTTAAGTCTTACCCCACAAAAGTCAAGTTATCTCCCTTTGGAACACATGTTTATCATGATCAGAATGCATGCAAATGTGGACAACAAAGTGTGCAATGTATTCCCTGGGTGGCCGCCTACGACAGGATCGAAAGTATGAATGTTTAATGTGTATACAAACTATCAAGACATCCCATGTGTAAAAAAAGTTGTGTTTCATTTTGATATTTTTGTTCGGTGACTTGAAAACTAGTCATTAGTTACAGTCTTATTGCCCGTCATCTTACATTCTTTGCCCTAGTTCATGAGCATAGACTGTGCACAATTTTTAATGGTTTTGATAACGATGTTCCTTGTGAGGGATTGATAGAAAGATTCCCAATATTTTGCAAGACTTCAAGGCAAGGATGATACAAAGCAAGTTTTGTGACATTATTTCCACTGGTTCATGAGAACACACCATTTAATATTTATTTTCAATAACAGTGGCCCGTATATGCAATGTACCAGAACCATTTCTTGTTGTTTGGAATCGTTCCATCAAGGGCTCAGACTCGTGACCCTAAATCAACGTGTGTATACAGTGACTTAAAGTATTGACTTTAACCACTAGGAGATGAGCTGATAATTGAATGAATGAATTGTGCACATAACTCTCCCCTTTTTTTGAATTTTGAATTTCAAAACACTCAAAAAGTTACTCCCTATAAATAAGATAAAAAAAATATTTAGACAGTTTCTGAACTTAACTTTGAGAAAAGCATTTTAGACAGTGTAAGTAAATCGTTGATTTATGTAATTATTACGATACCATTTAACTCTCATCCCGCCTTTGCAACAGTGTAGATCATGATCAGCCTTCACAGCCGTACAGTCTGATCACAGTCTACACAATCTGTTAAGTGAGCACCCTTTAGAACAATGAATGGTACGGTCTAAATTAAAAGATGGACAAGTCCATTTTAGAATCTAGTGGGGGAAGGGGTAACTTCATGAAGGGGTTGTCTACTATTACTGAGAATATGAACTTTCTTTAATTTGGAGGAAAGATGACAAACCTTTTTTCTTTTTAAAATGTCTTTATATTTTGGCTGTAAATATTGCAATGCATGTATAGTGTTAATATTTTAAATGTGTATTGTGAATGAATAGTAAACTGTAGTTTGATAGCTAAATGTTGAATTTGGATATATTAATAGAGTCCTGAAACTGAAAAAGTGTTGTTATTTTCTTGTGTGAGTGTACTGGTATGATGAGACATTCCTGAAAGTTGTAGCTTTCTTCTGTGTAATTTAAAAGCACTGTCAGTCATACTGAGCAGCTTTTAACTCCGAGCCACAAAAAGACTGTGTAGACCCAACCAGAGTGCTGCAAACGTAAGCTTATAATTAAGAAATATGCATCCAAACTCCTGCCTGTATGTTAATCAATGATAAAATACATGGAGGTATTTATTATTTCGATTCTAACACGATATTGTAATTGAAAAATACCCTGAACTATGTTACATTTAACTGTAACTTACAAGCATGGAATGCGATTGGATGCTCGTCTCCTTTTCGCAAGAGTTGCTCGTGGAAAACGTGACTGTACTTAAGTGTGAATTAACAGTTTTTAATATATGACCACGTTCCTTCTTTACGTACATAAGGAAAGAGAGCAGGTTGTGTTAGAATAACAGATGTAAGACTTTCTGATACATGACTGCTTGAAACTTGTGGTTTACAACAAAAAGCTGACAATATGAATAACTTGCAGAATGTTCTCAAGAACATGTTCCTGACTAAGGAACATTACAGGGCAGCAATTTACAACATACAAACAGCTAAAACAGAATTAGCAGCTAAGGGTGCAGAAAAGCTGGACTAATAGAAGAGTTTTATTAAAAAAAAAAACTTACACGTCTTTCTTCACAGGTTTCCGAAACTTCGCCATTGTTCTGTTAGCATCGTATCTCTCTACTCTCAGTATATTCTCAAAATACTGGTCTGGTTCAAAATATAACTGGAAGAAAAGTAACAGGGAAAAAGTAACACAAAAAGTTGTTACTTCTGAGCTGATCTGTTGCTGTATGAGTTTAACGCCTGTTTCAACCATATTTGGATCATTTTTCCAGGCGAACAGTTTACCTTACCATCCTTCCTGGGGAGAAACAGTACTAGAACCCCTATCCTCCATGAGAAACTGCCAACTTGCTCACATATAAGTGATATGGCCAGTAGCAGGGCTCAAACCAAACATGGCCAGTAGCAGGGCTCAAACCAAACATGGCCAGTAGCAGGGCTCAAACCAAACATGGCCAGTAGCAGGGCTCAAACCAAACATTTAAGGATCTGATGCCAATGAGATCACATGTGGTTGATGAGATTTACATGTACTTCTTAAGATAATGATGATATTCATCCTTTACATTATTGACCCCAAACCCACACTTTATTCTAGGATTTCCTCTGCGCTGAGAATTCAACACAATCAGTTCCAAGATATTAACCACAATTCACATTTATGTCTGACCAAACGTTCTCACAGAAAATGCTGAAGAAAATGTTGACAATGAAAAGTGACTCTTTTGCCAGCCCTCGTAGTTTTATCTTTACACATGGATTTGTTTTCAGATGCGAACAAATTTCTCTCAAGACTCTCTTAAGTTTGAATTGACCTCAAACAGAGAGAGTGGCAAAGTGGAATCAATATGCTCTGCCGAAGCACAACTATCACCATGACACTGGTGGGGATCAAGCCCTGGACATTTTGATCCTGAGCTTACTGCACTACCACTAAGTTTGGCTCCATGATAATAGTAAAATAAGGGATGGTGCAAGAGTTAATTTATACTAATTTAGTTAATCTGGATTGCGAAACAAGTTCTTACAACTTATATTAATCATTCTCGAGACTCGCTCCAGATGGAATCAACCTTGAAGAGAGAAAGGCAATGTTGAATTATATGTGTCTTGCTTAAGGACACTACCACTACTCTGAATCATACCACGGGTCCCATCAAAACCCCAACATAGGACCAAAACACTGTTTCTTTTTCACAGAAAGCAGACTGGAAAATACAACAGCATAAACTTCATTTGTTCTTAACAATTAAGCTTGATTAAACAGGTATAAACTTAACAACAACAACAACCATGAGCTGTTTCATACATACCATTTCAAACTTGTTATCAAGCTGCACTGGGTCAAGTATAAAATCTGGATAGCCAATTCTCTCCTTTATAGCAGTAGCCTGAAACAGAAACACTAACTTTAAGTTTACAAATAATGTAGAATAAACATGGTTCATACAGAAGTTCCGAGACAAAATTCAAGTACTTTTCAAGTACTTTTCAAGGACTTTTTTCTAATTTTCAAGGACTAAAATGAAGCGCAAAAAACTGACTTTATGTCGGGATACATAGTCAAATGTAGCCTAAAATCATATTTGGAATACAATGTTGATATGTATCTTGGTTATTCAAATTAATATCAAGCAAAATTCATGTTGATAATCTCAATATTTACATGCTATTCAAATCTAGATTTTTTGTCATGAAGAACAACTGTATTGACTCATCGGAACGTTCATTTGTCAGATATTGTTTATAACTGCTTTTATTCTTGTTGATGACTCTTCAAGGCACTTTCGCCCATATTGTGCAATGTCTATAAGTTTATCCATCACAACGCAAGTACACTTGTGTTTGTTCTCCTTAAAATCCTTTATCCATGCTTTATAATTATCATTCGTGAGCAATGTCGAAGAGAAAATGCTCTTATTTCGGCTAACTTTCACAAATTTTCCGCAACCATGACTTTTGGTAAAGGGAAATCACTCCGGTAGCAAGCGTGTCTAAATTCCCGAGTCCGGTACGTAGCTGATACATCACACGTGAGCAGGTCCGACGGACTGATACAGATACAGACTGTTTTCTCGTCATTTTAAGACGTGATACAATTATTTTGGACGTTTTTACGCGGAACATACCAATTCAATGACTTTTTAAAGAAATTCACTGGTTTTATTTTCAAATTCAAGTACTTTTCAAGGACTTTTTCCCAGCACAGAATTCAAGTACTTTTCAAGCACTTGGCATCAAATTCAAGTACTTTTCAAGGCCTGTGCGAACCATGAATAAACTTACAACATTCCTTTCACAACACAAAGGGCAATAACTCTTGTTGTTTTAATAACAGTACTGTAATAATATCTTTAAGCCTGTCATAATGCATACATAAATCCCCAGCAAGACAGTTGCAAAGACTGTGGCTGGATGGAAAGTTGGAAAGTGTTAAATCCACAGCAAATGTGAAAAATGCAGTAGGTTTTCCAACAGCATGGCCCAACCTTTTGGTCCAATTGGGCCCAATATCAAACTCGGCTGAGATCTTACTGTCATACACATTCTGCATTGATCAACACAAGTCGAAGGTATCTGATAGAGGACCATCCCAAGAGTATCCTTAATGTGCAAAGTTTCTAATTGAAATTCTGTCAGCAGCAGAGAAAATCTGGTACTGTCATGCACACCATATTGAAGATAGATACCTTATGCGTGGATAGACATCGGTAACATGAACGGGTAGAATACGGGTTGATAACCTATGCATAGGCACATTTTTCACATGGCAATCATTTATATCTTGCATATTATAAGGCTGTTTAGTAAATATTTAGAACATGCTTGGATAACAAACAAGCTTTATGAATGATTACTGTATGTCTCTAGATGTACTGTGGTGATAAAAGTATGCCGGCCAAGATGATTAGGACCTGGCAATATGGGATCACTTTCCACACTTCAGGTGTCTGTGAAATATAGTGTATATACCTTCTCCCTTGCCACAGCCCTCGTATCATTGTCCATCCAATCATTCTCCATCAACAAATCTATGAATGCAGCTCTCAAGTTACCAATCATTTCTAAAGCCTGAAAACCATAAACTCACAAAATCTATTTCCATCACACATTATACCTAATACAGAATTTTGACACAAAAACACATATCTCAATGATGAAACATACAGAAATTTACTTTTTAAAACAAAGTTCTTCGAGTAAAGCCATTTGACACTGTAATTTAAATTGTGTGTAAGATTTTGAAACAAATAAACTACAAAGTTATTGAAATGTGACATTACACAGTGATTTTTTTTTATCTAAACTGTCTCTATGTGCACAAACCAACATCATGATTTTTTTCAGTGGTTGTATGTATATGTACATAAACTTAAGTTTATTATTTATACAAAAACCAATCATACAATTCCACAAAACATGTTAAATTTTGCTATTTTGTCAGGTATTTAACGCCTGCTTCAACAGTATTTCACTTTTCTAGGGTTCGCAGTTTACATAGCCATAATTTGTGTAAAGGTTTAGACCCCTAACCTTTGTAACAAACTATACCTCCTTTCTCACATAAAGAGAGTCAGTAGTGCCATTTGAACTCTAAATGACCGTTAGGAGTCAGGCCATTCTGTATAAACCACAATAAACCAAATTTAGGTTTTTACACAAAATCTTCAAGTTGTTCTACAAGACAAAAGAAGTATATGATAACATACCACATCCTTGCTTTCTTTCCTAAACTTCTCATGTACAAACATAGCACCTGTGGCAAGACCTAGTCGCTCATTGAGATATTCTACACACTTATTCCATCTTGGTTTGTCTCTTATCACTCCCTGTAATGTAAATATAATCACTTTGAATTTACTGATAAAATAATATATATTAAATGACAGAATATTGATAGAATTCTATAACAATTCTGACACATGCCTTTATTTTATGTTTTTCGGTGGTTTATCGAAATATAATGGTGGATTATATCCCGGTAACCTCAATGTCCACTCAGTGAAAATTATCAAAATATGTTACCCAGATTGACGTCGAAAAGTATACCGAGTGTAATGACTGCTGGAAATCATACAACGATGACGTCGTTAAAATGATGTCATGTTTCCTATGCTTTCTGATGCCGTTTACCGTGATTTTCAACATTTCATTGAAATAAACTCAACAAATTGAGAGTTTCAGACATAAAATAACATACAAATTGTTGGTATCAATGTAATATCACGATAATTTCACTCGTGAACACCGAAAGTAGTTATTTTCACTATTGGCTGCGCCACTCATGAAAATATCACTTTTGGTGCCAAGTCGGTGAAATAATAACGTGATATTACACCAAAACCAACAATTATCCTCTATTTCTTTCTATTGTAAACTGCATCAGTAGCAACCAGAAGACTTCAGCTAGTTCCCAGGTGAGGGTACAAAAGGGAGTGTCCTATGGCAGGTGAGGGTACAAAAGGGAGTGTCCTATGGTAAGCCACATTAATACTGTAAATTGGATAAAATTTGCAATTATTTAATTTTCGCAATTTTCCCACTTCGCTTTTTTAAAAATCAAGCAAAAGATTCATTTCACATAGATTTACTATAAGAACAAAAATAATATCAAACAGGGAATGCCACGTACCAAAAACGCAGCCTCCCCAAAACGAGCCCCACAGCACCCAGAAGTGCACACCACCAACACACACACACACGCACACACACAACACATACACACACACACACAATCATGTACACATTCTCCTTTCAAGAGTTTAACATCACGAATAATTCTGTCTGCTCACAAATCACAAAATTTTCATCTAGCAAAATTGCCTAATTTACAGTACCCAAGTGCCTCAGTCTATCCAGCTAAGATCTGTTCAAGTAATGAAAGTAGCTGGCTCGCTTTTTCATTTACTAGAATTTCACAGTTTGATAGCAGACTCATTATTTGTGTGAGAAGAAATATCATAAATCTTTGTGAAAAATAAATATTTCACGAAAGATTGGGATTAAAGAAATTGGGAATTCATGAAAAATGGCCAAAAATTATATGTTTAAATCACTGTGAATATTTCTCAATTTACAGAAAAGACACAAACAAGAGCTGTCCCTCACAAGTGACGAATGCCCCGAAAGAGGTGTCTCACAGTCTGTGTCCTCTCCATGTGCTCAATAATTGTGCTATGTAATTTTAAAATCCTTCAATGCATGACAAAGTTACAATACAAACAGGAATGTATGCATACAGGATTATATACAGTATTCCATTACCTATAAACTCTAAGTGTGACCTTGACCTTTGAGGAAGAAACGTGGGTCTTGCACGCGACACGTCGTCTTGATGTGCCAGACATTTGTGCCAAGTTATTTTAAAATCCTTCAATGCATGACAAAGTTACAGTCCGGACACGAATGTGTGCATATATAGAGGATTCCATTACCTTCAAACTCTAAGTGTGACCTTGACCTTTGAGGTAGGGACGTGGGTCTTGCACATGACACATCATCTTGATGTGCTAAACATTTGTGCCAGGTTATTTTAAAATCCTTCAATGCATGACAAAGTTACAGTCCGGACACGAATGTGTGCATATATAGAGGATTCCATTACCTTCAAACTCTAAGTGTGACCTTGACCTTTGAGGTAGGGACGTGGGTCTTGCACATGACACATCATCTTGATGTGCTAAACATTTGTGCCAGGTTATTTTAAAATCCTTCAATGCATGACAAAGTTACAGTCCGGACACAAATGTGTGCATATATAGAGGATTCCATTACCTTCAAACTCTAAGTGTGACCTTGACCTTTGAGGTAGGAACGTGGGTCTTGCACGCGACACGTTATCTTAATGTGCTGGACATTAGTGCCAGGTTATTTAAAAATCCTTCAATGCATGGAAATTACAGTCCGGACACGAATGTGTACATATATAGAGGATTCAATTACCTTCAAACTCTAAGTGTGACCTTGACCTTTGAGGTAGGGACATGGGTCTTGCATGGGAAACACCGTCTTGATGTGCCAGACATTTGTGCCAAGTTATTTTAAAAGCTTTTGATGCATAACAAAGTTACAGCCCGGACACAAAGCGATTTTAATATGCCACCCTTCGGGGACTTAAAAAAAACGCTGACGATCATATAAATCATAAAGAAGAACAAGTGTTGTTGCAGCGAAAGAGATTGATTCAATCACGGGAGCTATCTTGATAACAATAGCTCTATAATGCTATGGCAGCTTCACAGTACATGATTTTGTATCTATATTTGTAGATTTGTTATTTTCTTCAGTGTATGGGTCTGGTTGCTAGGGGGCGCTGGGTCTGGTTGCTAGGTGGCGCAGTGTTTGTTGGTGTGCTTTTTTAATTTAAAATCATTACAGACGATGAATACATTTGTAAATTATGTTGAACACTGACTCACCTGTACCACTTTTCTGTAGGCACTTCTGGCTTCTTGGAATCTCAGAGTTAGCTCTGGTATAAACCCCAAAATCAATCGCCACAATACGAAGTTGCCCACTACACTATTGTGAACAAAAATAACAACATTTACAATAACAAGTATATCTGTCAATATACAAATGTAGACTTTTGGCAGAAGAGTTTGACTCCTAAAGATATTGCTCATTATTATCGTTTATTGCATATGTTACTATAACAATATCTCACCAAATGTGCCAGTATCACCTGAAGGCCAACCTATCCTGTATAATAACCTCTACGTATTGCACATCACTGACAGGCAGAACTTACAGTTATTATTTATTATAATGCTCTCATTTACTTCAGTAATAAAACCTGTGTTATCCAGCAAAACCTGTTTATAATGATGCAGGCTTCATGTTATTAGTTATACGGGTTTTTGTCGTGTACATCTGGACATGTACCCTTTTTGTATTGTATGTCGCCCGAGCCGTAAGGCGAGGGTGACATACAATACAAACAGGGTACATGTCCAGATGTACACGGCAAAAACCTGTATAACGATTATATAATACCGCAATTTAAAATTATTGCGCTATTTCACAAGAATATGTATTTTCAATAATCTTAAAATGGAGCCGTATCGATCAAATATGTACACGGATCGATTAACCAATCGGAAAGCGAGCATTTTGGTAGCGGTATTATATATAATGATGTAAATCAGGAATAGTTTCCTTTTGTCTTCAGCTTATTTTTTACACTGAAGCTTTATTTAAAGCAGGTACATACGTACTCCAAAGATTTAGGTGAAAGCATGTAACAGTTTTTTATGTCGTTGTTGTGATGCTAAAAATAACATTTACATATGCAAATTAACTAGTTAATCCGACTATATAGACAGACTCATCCGTGCAATGGCAGCAATGTTGTTGAACAAGGTTCATACAGACTTCAGTCAACAAATTCCATGATTTTTCCATGATACTTTTAAGCATATAATAAAACAAACTTCAAGGCTTAAGAAACTGAAATAGTGAAAAAGACCAAACAATTTCAAAACGGTGTCACATAAAAATTCGCGCCATGAAAATTGATACCGAATTCTATTTATACCCAGTCCCTTTCGTACTCATTTACGTAATGTAGTTTAAAATGGATTATCATATATCTTACTTGAAATATCAGTTTTTAAACAGGAAAATTGGCCTTTTTATATTCAAAAGACGCATGTAATTTTCCAGTTCTATAAAAAATTCTACGGTATTTTAAAAAATTGTGTGATTTTTCCATAATAAAATAAGTAATTTTCATTTTCCAGAAGAAGAAAATTTTCCCTGATTTTTCCACACATGTGTGAACTCTGTAGAAAATGAAAGTTGGCGTTTTTATTTCCTTTTTACATCAGCAAATACGTTCATGATATAGGTGAAATTAAACAGTATTTTTTCTTTCTTGCAAAAGATTTCCTATGTATTCATGTGAAAACTGGCTTCATTTGAGGATTACAGGATAATACTGTAGTAACCTACTTATATATTCATCTTTACAACAGCAAAAATACAATGGGAATTTGACGTTAATTTTGTAGTTTTCTCATTACTTCAAAATGTACCTGCTCATAGTTACAACCCTGCAAGTACCATACCTTGACTCTGTGTGTTCTACAAGGTCCACCATGTCATGGAGAAATTCTGGAGCAAATACGACTATCTCTTCAGACCCATCAACTGTCTCTGGTAAAAATCTGTTGAAATATCTCAACCAATCAAACTGAAATAGACACAGCATGCTCATTTACAATGCTTACATGTATAAATATGTACCAGGGCTTATGAAATTTTAAATCTCAGTCATTCAAGAGCAACAAATCACTGCCAATTCTATGTCCCCATAACATCCCGGGCTAGCTGATCACCATTGATTTCTGACACCTCCCCTTGTGAAGAGTTGCCAACCACTGTTTGAATCTTATTTCAACAACTGCTGTCATACTAAATTGCAATTGTTGTGAGTAAATGACAACAATTAATTCCTTTCACCTGCAAGCAGTGATTGAGGTAATATTGATCAAGTAACATTAATCAGTAATATGCCTGCTTCGGACTATTATCCTGACAAATTTATCGGGGGTATTGGGTAGGTGCTTATACACAAAAACACCATCAGCATGGTTTACATATTACATTTCTTCAATTGGTTTTAAAAAATTTATGAACAATCTTCAGACCAAACTTTGTCACGGGAATTAGTCTAACAAATTGAAAATCTTTTAAAATTGGCAAATTTTCTGTTTTACTGAGGCCTGACATGTATATGCTAAAAGAAAAAAAATACATGCACTGTTAAACCTGTGAACAAAGACCATTTGCTAGAAAAATCTAAAACTAGTCTGTGTCAACAGATGACCTTTATTCATCTGCTTTTTTCACAAAAAATGAATATTGAACTTTATTCTAGATTGGGCAACCAGTTCTTTCAGTTTAGATTAATTGCACTTGGACTCACCCCAGATGCAATCAACTTCGACGATAGAGTGAGTAAGAGGAAATGTTAATTATTGTGTCTTGTCCAAGGACACTTTCACCATTGCTCTGGTGGGGATTGAACATTGGATCCTGACATCCTAAGGTGGTCTGTTGCACATGGTATATTTCTGAGCTTCACTATGGTCATCAGGATATAAGATAATTAGCACTATTTCCTACCAGTTCATCTTAAATCACAGAGTGGTCTTTATTTGAAAGTGGACTTTAACACAGGAGAAACTAATTGTACATTATGTTCATACAGTTCAAAATATTTAAAGCTCAACAATTAGAATATGAGGCCTTTTTTCAATCTAATTAAAGACAAATATTTGCATTCAAACACTTTTGAAATCCCATTACTGGATGTTAGATCAATTATACACATATCCATCATCGTTCATCACTGTCTGTTCCATAGAGACACCTTAAATCTTTGTTCATCTGCAAACACATTTGTCTGCAGAAGCATTTCTTTATGAAACTGGAGTAAGAAGTGTATTATCAAATACATCAATGATGCAGTACTTTAAATCAGCAAATTCAGTGCCAATTAGTAATTACTTAGTCTCTGAAAAGTGCAGCAGATTTTACATGCAGTTAAAGAGATTTTAAATGGGTGAAAACAGATAACTGTATTGATTTCCCAATTAGACACACTTATAAAGAATTTTCTATAATTAGAAGCTCCTGATCCCTTAATAATTAATGTGGAGAAAATGCTAGCTTTGCAGTTAGATATTCAACATTTAAACAGGAGTTGTTTGCAGTTACTACATCAGTAACAAGAAGCCTTGTTCCTCATCAGTGTATCTGTTAATGAAACAGGAGAAAGATATATCATAATACCTAGTACCACACCCAAAGTAATGCCCTAACTATTGACCTGTGCATTTTATTCTTGATGAATAAGAGCATGGCAAATATTCCTTACTGTTCACATCCTATACCACACTTGAAATATTTTATCACACAGAAATTATATTATTGGCTTTGAAATCTATTCACATCATTTTTGTTGTGGGCACCCTGACATACAAGTTTTTTTTCACAGATGTTTGATGTGAATAGCCCAACTGAATCCTTAAATCACAGCTATAATAAGCTACTAAGTGATCACAGAAATGGTCATGTGACGAAGGAAATGACCATTTAAACACAAAATAAACATGTGATGAAGGAAATGACCATGTGATTACAGATTAATCATGTGATGAAGGAAATGACCATGTGAACACTGATTAATCATGTGATGAAGAAACTGACCATGTTATCACAGAAATGATCATGTGATGAAGGAATTGATCATGTGAACACAGAATAATCATGTGATGAAGGAAATGACCATGTGAACACAGATTAATCATGTGATGAAGAAACTGACCATGTTATCACAGAAATGATCATGTGATGAAGGAATTGATCATGTGAACACAGAATAATCATGTGATGAAGGAAATGGCCATATGAACACAGACTAATCATGTGATAAAGGAATTGATCATGTGAACACAGATTCATCATGTGACAAAGGAAATGACCATGTTAACACAGATTCAACATGTGATGAAGGAAATGACCATGTGAACACAGATTAATCATGTGATGAAGGAAATTATCATGTGAACACAGATTAATTATGTGATGAAGGAATTGACCATGTGAGTACAGAAATGGTCATGTGATGAAGGAATTGATCATGTGAACACAGAATAATCATGTGATGAAGGAAATGACCATGTGAACACAGATTAATTATGTGATGAAGGAAATGACCATGTGAGCACAGAAATGGTCATGTGATGAAGGAATTGATCATGTAAACACAGAATAATCATGTGATGAAGGAAATGACCATATGAACACAGAAATGATTATGTGATAAAGGAATTGACCATGTCAACACATATTAATCATGTAATGAAGAAAGACCATGTGAAATAAGGCATGACCATGTGTACACAGTAATGATCATGTGATGAAGAAATGACCATGTGAACACAGAATAATCATGTGATGAAGGAATTGACCATGTGAACACATATTAATCATATAATGACGAAAGACCATGTGAACACAGGCATGACCATGTTATCACAGAAATGATCATGTGATGAAGGAATTGATCATGTAAACACAGAATAATCATGTGATGAAGGAATTGACCATGTCAACACAGAAATGATTATGTAATGAAGGAATTGACCATGTGAACACAGATTAATCATGTGATGAAGGAATTGACCATGTGAACACAGATTAATCATGTGATGAAGGAACTGACCATGTGAACACAGATTAATCATGTGATGAAGGAATTGACCATGTGAACACAGATTAATCATGTGATGAAGGAATTGACCATGTGAACACAGATTAATCATGTGATGAAGGAATTGACTATGTGATCACAGAAATGATCATGTTATGAAGGAAATGGCCATTTGAATACACAAATTATGTCAAAGCATTTCATCTATTCAAATTTTGTATTTCGGTCACTTACATAAAAACTTTCAAAGCTTGCAGTTTCAAACTTCACTAAGTTAAATTTGTTTGCAAAAAGAATGTGAAATTGATGAAGCGTTTGGTCAATTAACATACCTAACATAATCTCTACATGATTTTTTAGTGGATTATTCAACACTTTTAACTTAAAAGTTTGGCTTAATTTTGTCTTCATCAGCTTGGATTTCTGATTTTCAAAGCATTCATTTTTGTTCATCCTGAAGTTATGAAACTTGTGACATCCTGTAAAAATGCTTATTTTGTAAAAAGGATCAAAATAAAACTCTGTTCCCATCTGTCATGTTTGTGTTTTATCAGTTTAAAAAACACACTGTCAAAAGTTAAAAATCTTTGACTAATTTTTAACTAGTACATACACGTATAAAAGATAGAGCATTTGACAAATAATATAATCCTGTCATGAATTGTGTATGTATAACCTCACTTTTTTTGTTAACTTAGAAAATATTGATTAAAACAAGAGCTGTCCCTCCCAAGTGACGAATGCCCCCGAAAGAGGTGCCTCACAGTCTGTGTCCTCTCCATGTGCTCAATAAATGTGCTATGTAATTTTAAAATCCTGCAATGCATGACAGAGTAACCATGCATACAGTTTTCCATTACTTTAAACACTAAGTGTGACCTTGACCTTTGAGGTAGGGACTTACACATCTGCTTGATGTGCTTGACATTTGTGCCGGACACAAATTTATGCATATATACAGGATTCCATTACCTATAAACTCTAAGTGTGACCTTGACCTTTGTGGTAGGGATGTGGGTCTTGCACGCGACACGTCATCTTGATGTGCTAGACATTTGTGCCAAATTATTTAAAAATCTTCAATGCATGACAAAGTTACAGTCCGGACACGAATGTGTGCATATATGCATATATAGAGGAATCCATAACCTTCAAACTCTAAGTGTGACCTTGACCTTTGAGCTAGGGACAGGGGTCTTGCACGGGACACGTTGTCTTGATGTGCTAGACATTTGTGCTACGTTATTCAAAAATCCTTCAATGCATGACAAAGTTACAGTCCGGACAAGAATGTGTGCATATACAGAGGATTCCATAACCTTCATACTCCAAGTGTGACCTTGACCTTTGAGGTAGGGATGTTGGTCTTGCAAGCAACACGTCGCCTTGATGTGCTAGACATGTGTGCCAAGTTATTTTAAAATCCTTCGATGCATGACAGAGTTACAGTCCGGACACGAAGTAAGTCCGTAAGGGACGCACAGACGGACGGTGCGATTTTAATATGCCACCCTTCGGGGGCATAAAAAGATCTAATAGTACACACAAAATTCCTTAGTAACAGAGGAGGCAATAATACACACCCAAAATTAAAGACAGGGTTATTCAATTTGTTGATGTTGTAGGTGTTTTACGATCGTTCCAATCATATTTTGGTCATTTTAACCGGAAGACAGTTTTCATAAATATCGCTCCTTGTAAAAACAAAAACTAGACTCCTATCCTCCGTAAGAAACTTTCTCACATAATGAGACATGGCTGGTATCAGGGCTCGAACCTATGACCCTAAATCTATGAGAGGTGACAGTGCTGTATATTGAATCCTCTTTGACGATAATTTGCAGGATTCCGACTGGGTACATGAAACGAAGTGCGTAAGCTAGAATGAAATGTATAGCCCCCCTGTAATCATGACTACTGGTTCATTTACTAGTTTCTGTATGTCATACCTTAGGTACAGCATCTTGTAAATCTCCTATTGTCATCTTACTGTATCTTGCACCAGTGTCATGTCTCTCACTTTGGGGCTTACTCATCTAAAACAAATAGTTTTTTCAATAAAACACATTTTAGTCACAAGCAAACTTTCCTTTTTTTATCAAATTATATCTGTGAGACGTTAAGAGAAAACGCGCCATTCTGGTGCATACGTCAAGTGTATAACATAATTTGTCATGAAAGATTTGAAGTGCCGCCATGATGCAGGGGTTAGCATGCTGGACCGGAAATCCAGAGACCCACGGTTCGAATCCCGGCAGTGGCAGTCGATTTTTCATGACGTCCTAAATGATATTTAATCAATATTCTCTAGTCCCGTTCGGCACCTCTATCTGTGATACGGCACTTCTATCTGTGATACGGCACTTCTATCTGTGATACGTTAAGAGAAAACGCGTCTTTTATTTTCATCTGAACAAACAGCTTTACATTTTCACTCACTTGCAGCATGAGTTAAAATACAAGTGATTCTACCTTTGCAACCAGTGTAGATCATGATCACATGTGTAGTCTGATCAACCCTCTGAACAGTTTATGGTACAATCCAAATGGAAAGATCGACATGTACATTGTAGGCATTTAGCAAGTTAAAGGTTCATAAAACAAAAACATTGCAAAGTTTTAATTAAAACAATACAAACAAATTTTTGACACATAATTTGTATCCAGAATTTAGAAGGGTTAACCAATATCCCCTCAGTCAAAAAATGGCATTGTAGTTAAAATGAAGGTGGATTTTACAAGGTATTCATAATCCCCTTTGTGTGGTGACATGTGGTCTTTGTAATTATAAGACAGTAAAGGTGTTGAGTAGGGAAATTTGTACATTTTTGATGAGAGAGAAGTGTGAATAAATATGTAATTTCAATAATTTTAATTATTTTCAATCATTTGCTATAGTAAAACCCATTGAGGGGATTATGAATACCTTGTAAAATACATCGAAGGGATTTTAACTTCTATGCCATTTTTGGAATGAAGGGATTCTGACTAAGGGGATTTTAAAGGACACTCAAAATTCACTGACTGAACAGTGAACAGTTGTTGTGGTAGGAGTTTTAAGCCAGTTCCAACCATATTTTCGTCATTTTAACAGGCAGGGGAAGTGAACAGTGCAGATTATGATCAGACTGCACAAAGTCAATACTCTAATTTGTTAGAAAAAATGTGTTTGATACTACTTTGTACAAAGTCACAGAGAAACTATACAAAGTTACTTACATTTGCTATGACTGTTTCAAACTGAAGAACTTTTTCCATGTCTGTCTTGACTGTGCTAGAGTTAGCCCCTAATAGAACAGCTATGTCACACATATATTGGAGGTAGGCTTTTACGTCAATAGAATCTCGATCGTGCAGATAGTATTCCCTGCTTGGCATACCTAAGGCAGGCTCGTCTAGCTACAAGTTCAGAACGACAAAAATCTGGTAAAAGATAATTTAAAATGTTATGCAAATTACAGCTAAACAATATTGCAGAGAATTAAAATACCGTAATTTTTATCATTCTCTCTGCATTTCACATAATTCTCTGATTGCTTTTTTCTACAATGTTTTTTCTAGAATTCATTGATATTTACATTATCGGAGGTGATATTTTAGAGGTAAAATTAATATGAACTTTACCAGGTACAAATTTTTTCATAGGTATATTTTGACTGATCTTTACTGTCCAGCCTAATGAAGTTCGGGTAAAAATGAGGGTTTTAAACCAAGCCGTGTCTGACTGAAAAGGCAGGGCTTTCGTTTGCCTCCAGTTGAGTGCAGGAGAGCCATTTTATATATTATATTATCACAATTGCACAAGTATTCAATACTATGTTCCAGTAATATAGAGGTCCCTTTTAAACATTATCAGACAACAGTAAAAAATATCTTGTTTTTGACTGTTACTCATTTCCTCCATGACGTAAGGGGCTGTCAACTCCGACTTCCTTTCGATAACCATTTTTTTTCCTTAAGGTTCTCTGCATATTTCAACAGTATTTGCAGTTATTAACAGGCCAGCTGTTTACCTAAGCATCCAGTACTAGACCCCTATCCTCCATTAGAAACTGTAAATTATTACTTGAAGAGACATGGATGGTTGCTGGAATGGGTATCTAATCAGTACAAGTACATAGGGGTGCAACATTAAACACAAGATTAGTTATTTTCGTTTCGGTATTTAGTTTTGTTTCCGACAGTTCAGTTTGGTACATCTAGATATAGTCATTAGTCAGCACAACCATATATTTTCACCAATCGGCTTGCCGATAGTAATTTTGCCCGCTATGTACCAAAATGGCTGAACAAGCTGTGAGCTTTGCAACCTGCCTGCAGCTTTAAAATCAACACTGTGTAAGCATTTTGTCTTCTAGAAAAATTTTGTCATATAATTCCTATATCCGAACCAAATAATGGAAAACGAAAATGGTAGTTACAGCCCTATATTATTAAGGGTTTTGTCCATGTTTAACATACACAGCAAACATGTAAGTACAACAGTTACTTCACTTAACTAGAAATATAGCACGCTTCTAGAACATGTGTCACTGGTTCTTGTGCAAGCATCACTAATTAGTCCTCGCTCCAGGATTTATGGGGAATATGCATGTGTCATCAGCCATTTCTATGGAAACTATTTACCAATTTACTATGCCAGGCCAGTTTGATTTAATTCATATAACATACAGAAGTTAGCTCAATTAATAAGGATGACAACCTTCCCTACAGGAAACAAAGGTATGGATAAATTAATTGCCTAGCTAAGTCAACTTGAACAAGACTGGTACATGTAGTTGGATAGAATATAGCACATCCACAGGATTTTGAAGACAATAGTTGAGAGCTGTTAAAGGAAGGGCTCTCAAAAATGTCAAAACTATTTTTCGTGTGAATTTCAGTGTCTGAGACAACAGTATGAATGATCAAACCTGACTTACCTGAAACTTTATGAACAGCCCTGAATTGACAAAGGTTACTCATATCCTAGTAGTGGCAAGTGAAACTACCTTTGCAACCAAAGCAGATCTTTACTGTTTGTTTTTCAGTCAGTAATTTTTCAATGAGCACCCCTTCGAACAACTAATGGAACTGACCAGTTGACAGATGGACTAGTCCACTTCACAACTTTAGGAGGGTAATGGTTCAGGAACTTTATCCTTCATTCATCTAAAATAACAACTTTCCCTTTTCCTCTAAGAATCCTACTTGCATAGGGCCGTAGTTTTACAGTTTCAACACGAGGGCTCAACGCGAAACTAGCCTATGTGCTTTTTTTTAAAATGTTCAGGAGAAGGAAAAAACATTCCAGAAAAATAAATATATTGTTTGTATAAGTATGATTAAGATATGCTGTGTGTTTTTGTGATACCAAAACATGATCACTTTGATTTTTACAAACAGTTCAATTGAAAAGAAGTTGTTGCAAAAAAGGTCATATAGAATACTTTCACACTGAATTCTGATAAAAATTACATTTTGGCTTAATGCGAAACTATTCTATATGATTTTGAAATCATCATTTATAAATGCATTGGCGTCAGTTTTAGCAACTTACAAACCTAAAAGAGTATGTAATTGATCTATTTATGAAAAACTGCAAATAGCATAGTTTTGCGCTAAAATTTCCACTTAAGTTGTCTGTTCACTTAATGCGAAACTATTCTATATGACTGTCAAACTGATTTTTGCATTTATTTCAAGTCATTTTCTTTGTTTTATGGTCATTATATAAATCCAAGCTAAAATTGTTTATAATATTGTGAAATATAGCACCAGTTATTGACAATAAACAAAACTAATGAGAATTCAGACAAGCATAATTTTTCGAAAAGTTGACCCTTCAAACTGCAAGGCAACATGTAATGGCAATAATTGAAGGTTGTTGACATGACGTCCCTTTATGTTATTGATTGGTGTCTAAATTTCACACATAAATGAATGTACTAGTAGTATATGACGGATAGTACAAAACTCTGATCTGTTGAAATGGCACCTCATATGATGTTAAATAATAATAACATCATGGTATCCAGAAAGCAAAGAAAGTAAAAGTAATATTATCTAACTACCCAGTTAAACCTATTTGCAGTGCCTTTTACACTTAACATGCTTAATGATTTAAATCAGAAAAATTCACAGCAACAAGTCTGTACTGTGAATTGTTTCAAACAAAGCTTGTATGGTGCACTTCTTTTCACTTCTTTAATCTTGGTATTTACAACTTTACTTTAAGGAATTTTCGTTCAGTAGTATACAACAATGGCTAACACTTGTAACATGTTTATTAATGAAATGAAATTTAATTGAATGTAACATATTAAATTATGATATCAAAGTAATAAGTAAAAGCTGAAAATTCATATCAATTTCTTTGCTACATATAAATGATAAACTAAAAATGATCACAGTACATGGAAGTAGAGCCTGAGCACAAAAAATACACTTTTATATGTTTCCAATGTCTGCAATATCATGTTGTCTGCTTTACAGTAATCATATTCTTTATTGAAATGATTTGAAAATATGCTACTTCTAGACTACTAGTACCCCCAATTAAGAAATAATAAATGTGTCCCAGTATTTTGTCGTTGAATAAAATACAGTCAGGAGTTCGGATGCGCAGTAATTAAATCACAAGAGCGTAGCACTTCATAAGTGCGAAACACTTCATTTTCTTTGAAAACTATCCTGAGCTGTATTGCACTCGTAGCAGTTCATCATTTTAACTTTAAAACGTCAAATGCAATTGGACACACTCTTTTACATAGTTTCGTCATGTCATGTCATTACATCATATCGCAGAACGTCGTCCTTGGATAAACGTGCTGTATTTGATCGTAAAATAAAATACAACTTTTTCCATATATGTTTATATAGGAAACACAGCCACCCATGTTAGAATGAAGGATTAAGCCTGATGGATGTGAACTGATAAATAATGTTTAATTCTTAGATGGATACTCTATTCCTATCTGAGTGAGTATCAAAATGATCATGTTAGAAAGTCATTTTCTTTGTGCACAATTCATTATTACTAGAAATGACTGCTCTGATTTTATAGTATTGCAGAATTTAGTTTCCTACTGTTCATGTAAGTTTATGATTTTTGTTTGTTTTGGGTTTAATGCCAGTTTTCAATTGTATTTCAGTTATTTGCAGGCAGACAGTTTATATTACCTAAGGCCCTGGGAAGGACCAGTACTAGACAACCATCCTCTGTAAGAAATTACCACCTGTCTAACATAAAGAGAAATGGTGCATAGCTGGGCTTGTACCCCGATGATCCTCCTTCGGTGAGAGGTCACAGTGATTTCAAGTCAGCGACCCTTCCAAATTTTTACTTTTTGAATTTATATGTCTGACTCATCTTACCTCTATATTTAGTATTTATATCTTTTTATTGTATGAAGTACTCTTTAGTGCTACTTCATAGAGTTCTAATAACACTCGGACGAAAGTTTCTAAGGAAATAGTTATAGAGACAACAAAATATTTTGCCACAACAAAATCATTTGGAAATTAAGGTATACACTGGTATATATACCAATATTCCAACCGGTACTTAGCAGACAAAATCAACAACAAAAATTTAATTTGATTGCAAAAGATATAATTGGGCATTCTGTTTGCTGCATAAAAAGTGCTACATGGTAAAATTGCTCAAAGAAAGAAGGGTCAGTTCTAGCCTTGTTCCCAAAATTCTCAGCTTCCATAATACACATATTACTTAATTGATGTTATAGTGATGATACACAAGATTGAAAGAACAAAGATGTTACTAAGGAGATATATTTACCAGTAATATGAATTGTAAGAAAGCTACCAATTAATTCAGGCAACTACAGAAATTTAAGTGTATTTTTTCTTAAATGCAGTAATAGACACTTTTTCTGTCTTTATGCACTTATGATATTAGAGATTAGTTTGAATGCAGTATAATCCCATGATGTGTGTAATATTTTTTTCTAAAAAGCCATGTCTTACTGAATTTTATTCCTGATACAGTAGCAGGAGAGTTTCAGGCTAAACGGATTTGGCTTCTTGGGGTATTGCCTTCCCAGATCCTTTAACCCTGGGGCAGCACCTGGTACCAACTTCACAGGACCTTGATATCTATGACTTTCATAATTGGGCACAACTACACCCCTCTAATTGCTTTTCATTACTGGGCACACCTACTGTACACCCCACTAACTACTTTTCGTTATCAAGTACACCGAAACTCCTCTAATTGAATCAGTACAAAAGTACCAATTAATATATTAAAATGAAGTATCTTCAATAAATGACATCATAGAATGTAAAAATTAGAAGAACAGAAGTAATTTAATAGGCACATAGACTAGTTTCACATTAAACGCTCAATTCAAGTTTCAGTGCGAAACTATCCTATATGAAAAGAAACCAAGGATTACAAGTTCTTTTCTGAATATTTTTAAGCAGTTTATTATTAATGATGTACCTTTCCCTTAGTTTAAGCATAACATTGAAGTATATTCACAAAATTAAATAGTTTTACTTTTCATATAGACTATTTTAGCATCTGTTTGACGAAATTTTTTAATGCGAAACTAGTTTATTTGCACCGGTGCATATAGACTAGTTTCGCATTAACAAAAGTTTGCAAGTGTCAGATAGAATATAAGGGCAAATTGGTTTTTTTCCATTTATTAACTTCAGTACAAGGAAGATTTTCACACAGTATGTGGGTACTGACTAGATATTTCAGAATATAGAAAACTAGAAATGTGTCCATAGGACACGGATGCCCCCACACGCCACTGTTCTGTCAATCTCATGACTCTAGGTCAAATATTTTTTGGACTACATGTGCCACAAGTTGAAAACTAAAAATCAACAAAGGGCCATAATTCTGTTAAATTTGGTCACAGCAAAAATTCCTTCCTTTACTACCATCTACACATTAAGGTTGTTCATCCCTGGAAGTTTAAGCAAAATCTGCCATCCGGTTTAAGAGGAGTTGCATTCACAAAATTTCTACATAGTATATAATGAAACTAGAATTGTGTCCAAAGGACACGGATGCCCCCACTGTGCAGATGTGCTCATAAACAAGAGCAAGCATATCTGTATGTAAGATTTTTATGTGGAACTTTTTCATTCCACTGTTTCATTTCTGTACATATACCTAAAATGATCTACAGGTAACCTTATGTACATGTTAAATTAAATTACAAATGTAAAATTTATATGTTCAATTATTTATATGGTATATAGTGAAAAAATCAACAAAGGGCCATAATTCTGTTAAATTTGGTCGCAACAAATTTATATGGTATATAGTGAAAAAATCAACAAAGGGCCATAATTCTGTTAAATTTGGTCGCAACAAAAATTTCTTCCTTTACTACCATCTACACATTAAAGCTGTTCATCCCTGGAAGTTTAAGCAAAATCTGCCATCCGGTTTAAGAGGAGTTGCGTTCACAATATTTCTATATGGTATATAGTGAAAAACTTAACAAAGGGCCATAATTCTGTTAAATTTGGTCGCAACAAAAATTCCTTCCTTTACTACCATCTACACATTAAGGTTGTTCATCCCTGGAAGTTTAAGCAAAATCTGCCAACCAGTTTAAGAGGAGTTGCGTTCACAAAATTTCTATATGGTATATAGTGAAAAAATCAACAAAGGGCCATAATTCTGTTAAATTTGGCCGCAGCAAAAATTCCTTCCTTTACTGCCATCTACACATTAAGGTTGTTCATCCCTGGAAGTTTAAGCAAAATCTGCCATCCGGTTTAAGAGGAGTTGCGTTCACAAAATTTCTACATAGTATATAGTGAAAAAATCAACAAAGGGCCATAATTCTGTTAAATTTGGTCGCAGCAAAAATTCCTTTCTTTACTACCATCTACACATTAAGGTTGTTCATCCCTGGAAGTTTAAGCAAAATCTGCCGTCCGGTTTAAGAGGAGTTGCGTTCACAAGATATATAGTGAAAAAATCAACAAAGGGCCATAATTCTGTTAAATTTGGTCGCCGCGAAAATTCCTTCCTTTACTACCATCTACACATTAAGGTTGTTCATCCCTGGAAGTTTAAGCAAAATCTGCCATCCGGTTTAAGAGGAGTTGCGTTCACAAGATTTCGGGACGTACGGACGGACGGACGGACGGACTGACGGACTGACAGACTGACGGACTGACGGACTGACGGACTGACGGACGGACGGACAAGTGCAACGCTATATGCACCCCACTTTGTGGGGGGCATAAAAATCAACAAAGGGCCATAATTCTGTTAAATTTGGTCGCAGCAAAAATTCCTTCCTTTACTGCCATCTACACATTAAGGTTGTTCATCCCTGGAAGTTTAAGCAAAATCTGCCATCCGGTTTAAGAGGAGTTGCATTCACAAAATTTCTACATAGTATATAGTGAAAAAATCAACAAAGGGCCATAATTCTGTAAAATTTGGTCGCAGCGAAATTCTTTCCATTACTACCATCTACACCTTAACGTTGTTCATCCCTGTAAGTTTAAGCAAAATCTGCCATCCGGTTTAAGAGGAGTTGCGTCCACAAAATTTCTACATAGTATATAGTGAAAAAAATCAACAAAGGGCCATAATTCTGTTAAATTTGGTCACAGCAAAAATTCCTTCCTTTACTACCATCTACACATTAAGGTTGTTCATCCCTATAAGTTTAAGCAAAATCTGCCATCCGGTTTAAGAGGAGTTGCGTTCACAAAATTTCTACATAGTATCTAGTGAAAAAATCAACAAAGGGCCATAATTCTCTTAAATTTGGTCGCAGCAAAAATTCCTTCCTTTACTACCATCTACACATTAAGGTTGTTCATCCCTGTAAGTTTAAGCAAAATCTGCCATCCGGTTTAAGAGGAGTTGCGTTCACAAGATTTTGGGACGTACGGACGGACTGACGGATTGACGGACGGACGGACGGACAAGTGCAACGCTATATGCTCCCACATTGTGGGGGCATAAAAAGCATTTTTGAAAAAAATGTTAGATAGGCTAGTTTCGCGTTGAGCCCTCGAACAGTATTTTGGCTAACAACAGTCAGGCAATTAACCTTATCATTGTTCCTGGAAAGAATCAGTATTAATCTCCCATCCGCCATAAGAAATCAACAATTTTCACACATAAAGAACCAGGCTGGTAGCAGGGCTGGAATCCATGACTCTCAAACAGTTTGAGGTTCTAGCGAGTTCAGATAAATGACCTCAACCACAAAGATATGTCTATATGTCTTCAAAAAAATCAGCCAATGAGATACAACTCATAATAGCACAGCTATGTAATATTCCTTTTACAGTAAAACATGTCTTACCCAGCACCCTTCACCACCACTTAACAATTAAACCCAGGTACAGGATATGTCAGGTTTTATATTATACTTGGGTATATATTGGCTATACTATCAGTGTATTTCAAGTGCTATGGCAGCTTCCTAGGAAGATTTACACTGTAACTAAGTGTAACTGAAAAGTCAAAGGCCAATTTACTCTTTCTACAAAGTCATTCTGGTATTTTAAATATTGAACAAACTTTACCACAAGTTTGTCTGTACATATAGTACTGCAACTCATGATTTAAGCTGTCAAAGACAGTACTGCAAACAGTTCAGACAAGATGCACGTAGATGACTCTGAATCTGACCCTGTTGCAAGATCAAATGCTTGCTTTCACTATTCATGGCGCAATTCTACTAACCTGAATAACATTAACGGAAGAATTTTTATCGTCGGGTCCTATCCAAACATCAAGTAGGATAGGGGCGTTATATTTGCCTCTCATGTCCCCTATAACATCTTCAAGAATAAAACGTCGCTCGGACCATTTCTTGTCTATAACAGGCCAGCCGCCCAACTCATCTAGCAATCTTCGTAACGGCCTGTCCCCTACTAGTTCTATTTGTGCTGAAATAAAGGATTCCAACATATACAAAATTTTCTTTTTTAGAACCACAGTTCAATCCTTAAATTATATTCTGAGACATTACTGTCTACATCAACCTGGGTACATCTGTACTAACATATTACAGGATATGTGTAGCTTGGAGGGCCCTAGCATTACTTATTAGCGACAACACAGGAAGCTGAAATTGTAGTCTCTTACAACAGGTGGTTTCTTTACTCAGGATTGACTACTATTGCTTAAAATTGCAAGGCAGGAATTTAAAGTGGTGGCATAGGTCAGAATGTTGCTAAACTCAGGTGGTCACAAGGTCAGGTCTGACTGTACAAACATGTGCAAGTTTTATAAGAAATGTAACTACATTTTGACATCACCTAATTCAGTACTAAACAGTTATTGGAAAAGCAATGTATTTTGAAATCTGCCAGACAAAAGTTTGCACTGGTGATGCATTTTGGCAGAATTTTCTCCCACTTTCCTCAACACTGATCTTTTCCTGCTACAGTTTCATTTCAAGTATAAAATGGCTCTCTTGGGCATATCATGAAGCTAGTGAATCTGACACTTTAACCTCGCAGCATCTGTCATGGCACCATTACCACGGTGACAATGATGTCTTATCTATCAAATCTTAACAAAGCGTTAGAAGAAACCTTTTACAAAGCATTCCAAAGTATTCTCTGCATTAAGAGGTTTCAGACCTTCCTTTACGTCATCGTCCTTGGAAAAACATGCTGTATTTTATCGTAAAATAAAATACAGGCTTTTCCCTATATGTTTATACAGGAAAAGCACTGCTTGTGTTAGAATCCAAGTTATAAGAACTTGTTTTGCATTAACTGGGAATATATGATTTCGTATATAAAAAAGAGAATTCCACAGAAAGACAAGCTACTTACAGACGTTGATACAAGACTGGTAGAGGACCTTTGCTTTAAGTGTCGCATTGCTGTCGTAGTCCTTGGGCGAATCTTCGAGTAAAGCTGAAAATAAACAAGACATGATTGGTAATACTGGTTTTTACCAATCATGTCAGCTACAAGTCTAGCTGAATCACTGGAAAGCATCACTTCAAATATTTGTATATTAAAATAATAAATTTCAGGATAGAGTTTTAATAGAACTTCTGTTTACTCTAAAACAATGTTGACATATACCTTTTCTTTCATATTTTCATCCCTTCTTCACAGAAATCTGTTATCAGAAGGCATTCTGTTTTTTGCAATATCATTGAAAAAATACTATGTTATACAGTTGACTCTCCGTATGTCAACCTCGCTTACCTTGAAATTCTACTTAAGTTTAAGAAATTTATGAAGTCCCGTCAATTTTCCTTCTTGGTTTATGTACTTCAATTCCTTTTAAGACAAAATCTAACTTACTGAGACTTTGGATATGTTGAAAAGAACTTTTGGTCCTGTCAATCAAAATTCCACTGTATTGTCAACTGTGAATGTTGCCGATGGATCTGGCAGTTCATAATCAAGGTAAGATGTTGTCGTGTCAAAATGATTGTTGTTCTTTAACTGACGCTGATCATGTGTAATTAACAGAACTTTTACATTATAAATGCCGTAATTACTTCAAGATTTAATTTGTTTGAGTAGTTAAGTGATAATAGTGATGTGACTTTATAAGAAAGATGATTTCTTCAGAATCGGATGTTAGGACTCCTCCGGGAGAAAAAAAACGGCACAAAAAAGAAAACTTGATGCAAAAGTGTTTGAGGTATGTGCCTATTTTGTTTCAGAAAGTTTGATAAAAAGAACAAGAGGACCCTCTCTATTCTAGATCACATATTTTCACTGTATTACAACAAAAACTGAAATATCAAAAATAATTTCAAATTCAAGGAAAAACATGTCGAGAAAAACAAACTATTTTCATTGATAAAGATAAATACAAATGATTATCTGTCTTGAAAACAGGCAAGTATTCATCCATATACGTACACAAAAAAAATACAAAAAGTCCCTCCTCTTACCTCGAATCTCGAAGTAAAAAGCATGGTCCTTTGAAATATGAGACACAGAGAGTCAACTGTATTTATAACACATACTTTTGACTTAAAACATAGCATTTAAAACGTTTTTGTATAATAATGGACAATTTTGCCAGTAACACGTCTTTCTTGTTAATATAAGAGCTAAAAGTCACTTTACATAAAAATGCTCATGGGACTTTAAAAAGATGTAAAGTCTGCTCCATGGGGAATTATAACAAGATTTACTAAAACAGTCTTAGTTTTCTCAAGAATTTACTAAAAGCATTCTTGGCAAAGAGCACAACAGAAAATTAACTCAATTATACACAGTGCCCTTCTTTTTAAAACAATAGGTAGATGTTAACAGCAATCAAAACTATGCAGTGAAAACTGCAAAAACTTCCTGCTCATGTTTATGGCAATTGTCATCAAAATGTTGAATGCGGTCCCTGTGTGCAGCTGACTGAAACCATTTTCTGTTTGTTGAAAGGAGTTGATATAAGGATGTTACAGAGCAAGATTGTTGACATTCAAACCATTGGTTAATGGAAAGAAGCCATTTTTTAAAAAAAATCTATTTTTATTAACAGTTGCCCTATGTGCAGTGGACCTGAGTCAATGCTTCAGTGCAAGTTTGGTTAAATTCCATGCACTAGTTCATTAAAAAAAGCCCTTTATATTCTTTTCATTTTTATTTGTGTTATATTGACGTGCTTTATAAGGGAGTTGCAATGTATTTCCTGTTTTTTTTTTAAAGGGGTTAATGCAAAGATGATATAGACCAAATTAGCATTGGTTCATGATAAAAAATCATTTAAATATTTTTCTTTTTTTAGCAATAGCAGCCCCTGTTTGCAGCTGACCGGAACCATTTCCTGTCTTTTGAAAGATGTCAATGCATGGATGTTACTGAGCAAGTTTCATAAAATCTGATAGTTTCCGAAATGTTGACTCTGAACGAGGGATGCTGACCAAACCACCTGTACTATGCTCTTCTACTGCCTTTGGTTCAAATAACCTAAACATAACCGCATAAAAACTTAAATCATTTTCTACAATATACTGTAACTAGATCTACATGAACACTAGAAGCAAAAATCAATTTATACGAAATGATTATATTATATTATTAATGAAAAATTTGCATGCTTTCTAAGAGTCTTTCTTGTCTTTCGGATTGAATCAAGTTCATTTATAATTCTGGCGACAATATTACAACATCAACATCTGAGTGCCTCAACAAGAACAAGTTTCAAAGACGTTCTTTGAATCTTCGAAGTCATAATATTGTCGTTTGAAAAAGTCTAATCAACGATAACATCATTGTCGTCTGCTGAAATTGCTAGATTAAAGCACCACTGTAGTGCAAGTTCATATCACAGACGTTGGTTTTTAAAAATATTTCTTCAGTTTGTCTATAATTGCAATGTTGATTTTTTTCATTCATTCATTTCATTCATTAAAAAAAAATATTTTCCCCATTAAAAAGATGAAGTGACTCTAGTTTTCGCATTTAAATGAGATACCAGAGCAAACATCAAATAACTACAAATAAAACTCACAGCACAGTACATCTTGAAATGACTTTAATTGGTATGGTATTCTGATAAAATATCTTTTCTACAAAAAAATCTTACAAAAAATTATATGAATTATATTACATATAACATCACCATCACTATCCAAAAAGACTTGTTTTACCTCTGAGTGTTAACTGTAGCTCATCGTATAGTTTCTCGAACGTGTTATAACTTGTGCGATCTTCAGGTATGAAGTTCTTCTTATTCCAGTTCCCACATGCATACTGGAAAAAGTTGTCACATGGGTCCAATGTAGAATCCATGGAACCTAGCAACTGGGCAGCTTGAAACAAAAGATGAAGACTATATAACCATTGAAAAAAGCACATGGTGAGCTATAAGAAATATTTCTGCCAATATTTAACCAAAATTAAGGGCAAGAAACTGCCAAATTCAATGGAAATATCATCTCAATGTTGTTAAAATGATAAAAAATGATTGTAACATACTATGTCCAGCAAAAATATATTACATATGCAGCAGACCTCAGTTACCGAGGTTTAGAAATTATTAGGTTAGCAAACTTAACAACTCAATTACAGAGATGGGTCCACATAAACAGGATAACCACAAGTTTAGGAGAAAATTACTTTTAAGTTTCTTCTTCTTTGCAGTACCTATCTAAACATCTAACCCTGTCTTTTAAAAGTGTGAACTACCTTACCTGTCTGTATACAGTTACTGGTGAGGCATATTTCTGGACTCAGCGATGTTTGGTCTATGAAATAAAAATGTAACAATTTACCTGCATGCTATACCTTAAAAATAATAATTGACAATTTTTTTTATTCAGGGCGCTGAATGAACCAAAGCTTATGTAGACGTAACTGACTTGATTTTGCCAACCTTAACCCTAAATATTAATCTTAAGAAGACAAGAGCACCACCTGCGAGTGCCTGAATCTTGTCTGCTTAGTATCCAAGTGAGAAATTTACAAGATGAAAACATTGAACAATTACTATTAATAAATAATACTGAAAATCCCTTTTCACATTAGAGGTGAACCTCTACATGATCATTATTATGCATTTGCATAACCATCCCTTTTCATCTGTTTCTATTGTACATTTAATAGTGAACAAGAAAATGCGGCAATGCCACCAAAGCAGGTTTCAACGGTGACTGTAAACAATTTTTTTTTCTAAAAATCTATTTTTAGTGACAGTGACCTTGACCCTAGTGAAATTTTTTCAATTTTTTTGCTTTGAACATGTTGAAACAGACAAGCTAAAAATGACCATTCGACTAAGGTACAATACATAGCTTGTTTCAAATTTCAAGGGTCAAAAACACTAATCCATAATTATTCCTGTTTATTTTATGTTGTTCAGTGGTTTATCGAAATACAACGGTGGATTATATCATAATAAACTCACTGGTCACTCAGTGAAAACTATCAAAATCTGTTACCCGGATTAATGTCAAAAAAATAACCGAGAGTGCTGAATGCCGGAAGCCATATTACGATGACGTCGTTGAAATGACGTCATGTTTGAGATGCTTTCTGGTGACTTTCCCAGCAATTTTCGACATTTTATTGAAATAAACTCAGTTTGAGACATAAAATAAACAGAAAAATTCTTGGTATCTATGTTATATCACGACAATTTCACTCGTCAACACCAAAAGTAGTTATTTTCTTGTGAAAATATCACTTTTGGTGCCCACTCGGTGAAATTATAACAAGATATTTCACCGAAACCAACCATTATCCTCTGTTTGTTTATTCATATTTATCCAAATTTAACTTTTCATCAATCAGTATGTTATGGAAACCCTACAGTGCCACTTTGTTTTTTTTCAAATTGATTTTTTCAACATAACTAAGTTGAAAATTCAAGATACTAAGTTGAATATTCAAGATACTAAGTTGAAAATTCAACTTACTAAGTTGAAAATTCAAGATACTAAGTTGAAAATTCAAGATACTTAGTTGAATATTCAAGACACTAAGTTTAATATTCAAGATACTAAGTTGAATATTGAAGATACTAAGTTGAATATTCAAGACACTAAGTTGAATATTCAAGATACTTAGTTGAATATTCAAGATACTAAGTTGAATGTTCAAGATACTAAGTTGAATATTCAAGATACTAAGTTGAATATTCAAGATACTAAGTTGAAAATTCAAGATAGTAAGTTGAATATTCAAGATACTAAGCTGAAAATTCAACTTACTAAGTTGAAAATTCAAGATACTTAGTTGAATATTCAAGACACTAAGTTGAATATTCAAGATACTAAGTTGAAAATTCAACTTGCTAAGTTGGAAATTCAAGATACTAAGTTGAAAATTCAAGATAGTAAGTTGAATATTCAAGATACTAAGTTGAATATTCAAGATACTAAGTTGAAAATTCAACTTACTAAGTTGAAAATTCAAGATATTAAGTTGAAAATTCAAGATGAAGTTGAATTTAATAACTAAGTTAATATTCAACTTACTAAGTTAAAATCAGATACTTAGTTGAATTTTCAACTAAGTTATTTAGATTATGTTGAAATTTCAACTAAGTATCTTGAAATTTCAACTAAGTTAATCGTCTTGAATTTTCAAGAACTAAGTATCTTGAATATTCAACTTAGTTTCTTGAGTTTTCAACTTAGTATGTTGAATTTTCAACTTAGTATCTTGAATTTGCAACTAACTATCTTGAATTTTTAAGTTAGTATGTTGAATTTTCGACTTAGTATCTTGAATTCTCTACTTAGTAAGTTTTCAACTTAGTATCTTGAATATTCAACTTAGTAACTTGAATTTTCAACCTACTATCTTGAATTTTCAATTTAGTTTCTTGAATATTCAACTTAGTAAGTTGAATTTTCAACTTAGTATCTTGAATATTCAACTTAGTATCTTGAATTTTTAAATTAGTAAGTACTATCTTGAATTTTCAACTTAGTTGAATTTTCAACTTAGTCATGTTGAAAAAATCAATTAAAAAAAACCAAAGTGGCACTATTGGGCTTCCGTAGTATGTTGATTACATATTGGCTGTCACGCTTTTATTTTAACTATGTTCACATAATTTGATTTTTTTAACTACAAATGTATGTTTCTACAAGACCTATCAACTGGTCAGTTACTGTTTTGGTCCATTTGAAGTAAGTCTTCAATTAAACCATTAGTGTGAATCCACAGAGCTGGATACTTTGAGTATGCTTGGCACCTTCAAAAACGCACTATATGTACCTTAACTTTTCTTCAATTTCATAAAATTACCTTGGCAACTTTGCATTATGGTTATCTCTCATTTGTTCAACAAGCATAAAAAATGCACTTAAAACATTTAACAACAAAATAACATGTGTATAAACATGAAATAATGAAGTTCTTTCCAATAAAATGATAGTTATCAAAAATATGTTTTAATGAGTGCATTCTAGTACACCAACCTGTAACTACCACTGTGGATGCACTGGTCACTATTTTTTCACCATTCACTGTCCTTCTTACGTAACATGTGTATTTTCCACCTCCTTCATTGTTGTCCAAGGTAACACTACTTCCGCTAACATTTCTATGATTTGGCAATGTCCACCAGAAAACTGGGTCAAGGTCATAATGAAGGTCAAAGGTTAAAGATATATTACAGACTAGAGTTAAAAATGGCTGACTGCCAACAAAACCACTGCCCTGAGGTAAGTAACTGGTAGAACGAATCACTGGGGGATCTGAAAAAATAAAACACAGGAAAATATGCAAGAACAAGTGACAGGAAATTGTCACAAAACCAGGTTTTCATTTTCCAGTCTGCTGGCCGAGCGCAAATGTGTTTTTAAAGTCAGTAGATATACATAATGTGAAAAAGAAACAAAGGTCTTCTTCTATATATTACATGTGTAAAAAAAGCAAAGGGCCATAATTCAGAGTATTCTCCCTTTTATATATACTTAAATAAGGAGACACAAAATTGCTAACGGATGGACGACCAGGGGCATAACATTATATATTCAAAATTCTTTAGGTGCACAATTATAGTTCTGTGAAAGTTTGGTTGAAAACCCTTGAGAAAGTATGAGTTGCACACAGAAGAGTATTTCTCTATATATATTACATTATGTGGGAAAAAACAAAGGCCCATAATTCTGTCAAAAATGATCAAATCACAAAACCCCGACAATATGCGCCAGGGCACTTGGTGACAATAATTCTGTGAAAGTTTGGTTGAAATCCCTTGAGAAGTGTAGAAGGAGTTGCGCACAGAAGAATTACATATGTGAAAAAAAACAAAGGGCCATAATTAGGTCAAAAATGACCAAATCACAAAACCCCGACAATATGCGCCAGGGCACTTCATGACAATACTTCTGTGAAAGTTTGGTTGAAATCCGTTGAGAAATGTAGGAGGAGTTGCGCACAGAAGAAATTGTTTACCCCCTCCCGCGGCCCTCAATCTAATAACCAGGATTTTTCCTTCGGAAAACCTGGTTAATAAAACACAAGATATTCGCTGCATATCCAAGACAGAGAACATACAGTGTAAATTTGGTGAAATTTCTGCATTTCAAAGGGAATAACTCCAGACTTTGGTGTGTTGTGACAAGTTATGGAACTTGGCCGAGACATTATGACCATGATCTGTAAGAAACTATTTGAGTTAGACAGTGGACATTAATGGAAGCCTCCCATGAACATACAGAGAGTGGAAGCTCCCCACCCAGTTGCCAGCAGGTCCGCTACAGTGGATCCCATTGGATTTCCCATTTTAGCTACAGATGCTTAAAACATTGGTTGTGTAAGAGCTATAAAATTATGTCAGTAACTCCAGCGAGGGGATTTCCGTGGATTCAACCTGTCAAATCTAGATCACACCGGAGTACTTTAAAAGACACCCACTTATTTGTAACTTATGAAAAGTGTAAGTGCTTGTTTAAACTTACCATCATTACATTGGCAGCTTTTCCGGAAGGTTTTATCCCTTGTGAAGGCAACTAAAATGAAGGCAACACACGACAGAAACAATAGTGCACATATAGCCAATAAATATTTCTCTCTAACACTCCACTTCCTGTGGCAAGTCCGTGTGTGAGAAAGTCCCATTCCGCCATTTAAATTTTTAATTTCGCATTCATTGATACTTTCAGATTTCATATTACGAATGTGCGTATTGTTTTTATCGGCAACATGCTGACAGTTGCCGATGTGAGTTTTTCCAAATTCGTCGACCACGGTATCTCTTGCAACATAGTGACTGGGCTGATGGAAGCCTATTCCGCCATTTAATTCCACATTTGAGGTAGATAGTCTGTCTTCTTGACTAGAATCTGACATGATTTTTGCAAAAAATATCTTTTCACATAAAGGTCCATATAGAAAATTTCTCAAGATAGCAACAGTCCCATAAAATAATATAAATAATTTTAACAAACGAGGTAGCACAGAGAATTGTCAAATTACTATAAATATCTTAGAATAACATCGCATGAAAATGCATCCAACATAAAGCCTACATTTGTACATCTTCTGCCTCCCTTTGAAAGTGATCACTCTCTTTGAAAATTGCTTAGTCCAGATTTTCTCCAAATATACTAAACGGGTCCCTTCATTAAATTTTTATCCACATTTTCTGCATCAATTTAGTGATTTTATTAAAAGCCCAAGTAATTTATCTAGCTAACACTTCATTCCTTAATACTATCTTCTGATCAGTCATTTATACAAATGTGCTTTTGACATGCAAAACTTTCATTAATATTACTACTACACCAGTGCACACTACTTTATTTCTGCCTTTCAATAAAGAAACAACTAGTCAGTGCAAATTCGATCCATCAGAAAGCTGTTACCGTTCTGGTTTCTATCTACAATGTATTATGTTTTACCGTGTCGATCAATTGCAGAAACTGACTTTTCTTTTTATTTTTCCCCAAGAATTTAATGTTCACAAAATTACAATAGTAGCATAAATCATCACATTTTTACGAAATATTTCTCTGTTTACTATTAGTACTGAGTCGACTTTATTAATCCAGTACCAATACTGTTATTTCAGATAACTTTCCACATAAATTACTCCGTATTCCTTCATATTAGCTTAAAAATATAACACTTGTCATTAACTTGTTTTTATCAATATCCATTTAAAAATTTCTTTACTTGTCACTGCTCCAATTAAAGCTGATATTAAATCAAATAAATCTTAACAGCTCATCCTTAGAATTCTATTTATTACTAATATGTCCCCTCCTTTAAATTGTGCTAAATGCATTCAACGTCAAACATAATCCAGTACTTCCACAGCTCTTAAAATATTCCCTACATCAAATCTGTTCTTTTAAATTCTGCTGTACTTGAAAACTTCCAAATTCAAAAATTTCTCAACAAATAATTCCAAGATGCTTTTGCATAAACTATATTTTTACTCTCAAATAAAGACAGTATTTACTTGATAAATCTGTACTTTGTTATTGAAGCAACCTTCTCTCATCAATTTTGCATCAACTTCTACTTTTCCTTGATTACTCCAGTTTTTCTTACATCGCTAGCAGACATACACCACGTAATTAATCAAATCATTATCTGCGATGACACTTCAGTAATGTTGACATCCTGGTTAACTAACATCTGATATGACAGCCTTATTCATAGTAAGTTAACACTACTGGGCTCAGTCTGATCAACGCTATCTCTCTTACATACAGAAGCCGTACAGAATTTTCCCAATTGCGTAGATTTCTGTTGCCGGTCTTTACTATACGAGTTATAAGAGGATATCTATATGTTTTCTAGACAAATAATTACTGTGATAAAGACATTTTGTAAGACGCAGAAAAAGACAAATTCTATCTCTGCTCGTTTGCATATTGTTAAGAAAATTTAGTTTGCAGTTTCAAGACAGTGTTCCCTGATTAGATATATGAAATACCTAATTAGATCAGGTTAGTTATTCCTTAAGTTATGATTATCAGTAATTTCATTACATTTTGCAATGCAGATAATTTGAAGGATAATTCAGGTGATAACGTTTACGACTGTATAGAAAGCCTCAAAACAATAACTCCATCGATTCTGTGTTTTTATAGCTAATCCGTAAGGGGTCCATTACTTCATCAACATTAGACAAAATGCACCAAACACTAAAGAATGATAACTGTCCTTTCAACAAAATGTCCTCTTGTATGAGAAAAATGACATAATTAAAATTCATGAAAAAACAATCACTAATTACTTCACAAACTGACAAAATTCCTGCATTCCTTGCATAGAGAATCTAGGTTAATTCATTTCTGTTTTAAATAATGATCTGACGAGATATTGAAGTTGTTTTCAAAAAGTGCTCCACTGCTATAATTGCAGTGTAAATATTTTAACAAATTTTCTTTCAACAGTATTTCCAATACAAGTGCATTATCACAAAGAAATTCTTTAAAAAAAATTTGACAATTATTATTTAATGGTTGGTTTCATTTCATGAGCTAATACCATTTTCAGTTCACTTTTATGCTAAGCCATTTGTTATTTAAAGCCAGAGAAATTAAGCTATCCATTTTCAATGTATTTGAAGTGATCAGTTGTGTTATACAGAACGAAGATCTTCTCTGATACCATATTCTATTGAAGATTCACGGTAAGCATCCCTGTAATGTAAAACAAAATCATTTAAACACACAGGCAGTGAAATACAGTCAAACATGTGTTTAAGACTGGCCATTTGGCAAAGGGTGAAAACATTGCAACAGTCTATTTATTCATGAGTTTTTGAATTTGTGATTGGGCACTCTTTTATACTCTTAAACTTGTGAACAAAGACCACTATCGGGAAGAAGCTAGTGGTATTAATTTTGTTGATAGGTGGTCTTTATTCACAGGTGTTTGTCCAATAGCTTAATAGTTCACAGTTTTCTCACAGCTGGTCTGTATTTGGAGGTGGTCTTTAACATAGGTCTGTCTGTAATCATTGTGTGTTTGCCATTTTAGGGAATCTGATGACAGTGACAAAGCAATATCATTGTGTAAATTTATTTGATAATGTAAGTGCATTTGTATTAAATCTTTTCTTGCACTCCTATGCAATGGTTGTACACTGTTGTGTATTCCTGCATCTATTACATCACAATTACATTACCCTTAATGAACTCTACCTAAAGCTGATAGACATAATTTATTAGTCTTGTACCCTCAAATGTTAAAAATCACCATTCACCAGTCCTGCTTGACAAGACAGCCGTCATTTATAGTAGGGTTAGAATCCTGCCCTCAAGAAATGATGCCACTTCAGGAATGGCCTCAAGAAATAATGTCACTTAAGGTACTGTTAGAATCCTGCCCTCAAGAAATGACATCACTTCCTGTCCAGTTACAATCCTGCTCTCAAGAAATGATGTCACTTCCTGAATGGTTAGAATCCTGCCCTCAACAAATAATGTCACTTCAGGTATGGTTAGAATTCTGCCCTCAAGAAATGACATCACTTCCTGTCCAGTTACAATCCTGCTCTCAGGAAATGATGTCACTTCCTGAACGGTTAGAATCCTGCCCTCAACAAATAATGTCACTTCCTGTACAGTTAGAATCCTGCCCTCAAGAAATGATGTCACTTCCTGTACAGTCAGAATCCTGCCCTCAAGAAAAAATGTCACTTCAGGTATGGTTAGAATCCTGCTCTCAAGGAGGAATGTTTATTGCATCTCATCCCAGAAATATGTCTTCAATTTGTTGTTGTATTTTGTTCTGTTTGTTTCTTTTTACACCTGGACTCTCAATTAAACTTCCTAGTAATGTTGATTTAATAGCAAGACAAAATTAAGCAAATATTCTGACTATGTCATTTTTGGTAACTTATAGTTACTTGAAGTTGGCATACAGAAAATTTTGTTCATTTTTCTATAATACTGCTCATGAATTAATTTAGCTCTTAGTAAAATTGTTGCAATTTTAAATTACTAATTAAAATATTATGTCAGAAATTGTTTGAATTAATTAGGCTAACAATGAAACCATTAAACATTTAATTAATACTGGAACATTAAATAAATGGGGTATTGTAAATTGTACTTTGCTAATGGTATGCAGATTTTAAACCAAAATACTTAAAGTGAAGTGCTGAAAAATCTGTTAGAAACCCTTGCTTTACCCACACCTACACTGGCTCTCAAAGGGGAGACTGGGTGGATTCCAAGGAAGTACAGACAACAGCTTATGATGATACCTTACTGGAATTGATTAATCCAACTTGACAATTTGTGGTTAACAAAACGCGCATTCATGGCAGATTATAGATCAAACGATGCAAATACTTGGTGGTCAGAACTTAAAACGGTATTATCCAGTCTTAACCTACGTCCAATCACAATATTTTGTCTGTTGTGAATATGAATATTGTATGTGATAAACTTATGGTATACTATTCTGCTATTTGGGCACAAGACTGTGAAAATGTTACAAAACTAAGAGCATAAAGAACTTTCAAAACTCAATTTAAGTGTGAAATTGTTCTAATTGATCTGAAACGACATGAAAGATCATTGTTTGCACAATTCAATTGTGGTATTTTACTTTAAAGGATAGAGACTGGTCGCTTTGTGGAAGAACCCAGGAGTAGTATAGGGGCCTCTTTGGCCCCAAACACTGCGCATGCGCGGCGGCCATTTTGAATGACGTCACAGCGCGGCGGCCATGTTGAATGACGTCACAGCGTGGCGGCCATGTTGAATGATGTCACAGCGCGGCGGCCATGTTAAATGACATCACCGCAGGTGCGCGACGCCCATTTTGAAGTTATTTTTAGAATAACGTTTATTTTTAGAATAACGTTAGAAGCTTATTTTTTACAATAACCTTATGTACTATGTTAGAAAATAGTTCCCGGAAGTATACAGAGCTGACTTGTATACTCGATCTAGGACTTGATCGCGGACATTGAAGGTCAGGTCCTCGGTCCTAGATGGGGAGATAACATGGCATAAAGTTACCAAAGTAATTAAAACAATTCAATTTGATAAGATACTGATACAAAATTACTGAAATGAAAATTAAATATTGCTTTTAACGATGTGCATTTCTTGATGTTCGGCGCCTAAATGACATGAATCATAAAAACGTTCTAACTATAAATGATTAAATTTAATTTTAGTAGTAACTAGTTTAGACACGTCATGAGATGCAAGCCATACAGTCTAGCGTCTGTTAATTTAAGAGCGGATACATGAACAATATCCTATTCATATGTCAAAATTAATCCGTTTACAAGTAACCGCAATGACTAGTGTGTGTTGATTTAGGAGCGGATACGTTAACATTAGTCTATTTATATGTAAAAAAAAATCTACTCTAAAATAACCACAATGTTGACCCAGGGGTGAACAAACGACATTGTACTTTTTTAAAATTAAATTGGAAAATAGATTGGTTTAATCCTGTTGAAACTGGTATTGCTATTTTAAGCGATCGCTCAGAAAACGGTAAAATTTAACCAATGTGAACCAGACAATGCGCATGCGCGGCGGCCATGTTGAATAACGTCACAGCGTGGCGGCCATGTTGAATGACGCCACAGCGCGGCGGCCATGTTGAATGACATCAACACAGGTGCGCGACGGCCATTTTGAATTTATTTGGTGTGTTAATATGAATCCTATTTGTAGACACAGCGTTTAGTGCATACTTATTTTAAGCCGGATGATTTAACAATGTTCTATTAATCTGTTACAATTAATGTATTTTAAGTCTTTTTAATGCCTATTTTATGTTGAGTTTAGGACGGATGTATTGACAATGAGTTATTGAATCCCTTTATGCTTATTTTAAGAAGGGTGAATTGTTAGAGCTAATATCATGTTAAAGAAAATACACTCTTAAATATAATACGGGTCAAGTACATATTTAACAAACACATCACATTACTCTTTTTAAATATTTTACTACAGTATAATAAAATCATCACAAAAATTCGGTCCAAGGGCCGAAACACACACACATTATGCCTATCTCCATTGAGGCTAGGCATATGTTGTTTATACTCATTTATTAAAAGTGTTAAATGGTTTGTATTTTGAAGCCACTTGTCATCATGGCCGTCCTCTGTTATAGAATTAGTCAAACTGTGTCCGACTTCGTGGATTAATGTTCCAAGAAAATGTACTTCAGACTTGTGATGTTTTAAATAAATGTGGATATTTATAGTTTTCGAAGACAGATATGAAGTAAAACCAAATGTGAATTGTTGATCTGTGTCCGATTTACATTTTCCTTGAAAAATGAAAATGTTCAGAGTTTTAAAAGTCACACGTCTTTCACTCAAAAGGGTTAGAAGAATTGACATCACCTACAATGAATGAAAAATGTATTTTATTACTTTAAACCTTACTTACATTGTACATGGGTATGTTTTAACTGAACACGTTAACCAAAATGTTACAGATAAAAAACTAAGTACATATATTTTTTACAATTATGAACAAGTCCATACTAAAATACTGTGGCATTAATAAGAATCTATTTATTAAATTTTATTGAAAATTTAACTATAACAAAGACCCTAAAAGAGTTAGATTATGATAACGTACCTTTTCCGTAATTGGAATAGCCTGGTTAAGAGCAACTGAATTCCAACTTGCTCCTCATAAACGATTTCTTCATTACTAAGCTATGTCCATTCCTTCGGTATTTCATACAACTTTTTGAACAATAATGTTTTCTTCTAAATTACTTTAAATTTATAATCTCCATATTCCTATTAACAGATCCATAATCTCCCAAAATGTACGTATTTGGTACATGTTTATGACAGGTTCTGTAAAAGTCAGAACAAGTTTTTCATAAACACTTTAAAGGGTCTCAAGTTTTTCTGTTGAGATGGAATTAAGATAAAGCGTACAAAGGGAGCTGGCCAGTGTTGGTATAAGGGTTTTTAATTTCTATGCCAACGGTTTAAATTTGATCAATTTTGCAACTTTTTAGAGGTCTTTTAAATGCTTTCTATTTTATGTTATAAATGAATTGTATATCTTTTTAGCTGTTTTTTGATAAGTTTGCTATTTATATAGGTAGGTACAAGTATGATACATCAAAATTTTCAGAATTTTGTAAGCTTTACAATGGTGTGCCTTACACCTGATGAAAAAGAACGTGCAAAATGTTTCACTGAGACTGTCGTTTTCCCGCAGATTCTTTAAATGTTTTCTTTATCATTCGCCGAATCAAGGTCTTTCAAATACTATTTGAAAGACCTTGGTCGAATGTTTCTTCTTCAAAATGTGAAAAAAGCAGAAATAAATTTACAAAGTTTTGAGTAATCGTGTAACTCTGCAGTCATGTGTCCAACATTTCGCTCATGTATGACTACGGATGGTAAATTGGATTGGTCAGGATGCAGTATCCAACACATCTACAGATATTTATATTGGTTGGAATAAAAAAGAATTGAAATACATGTAAATATATGAGATAAAGTGAAAAAAATTAGATAATCGTTATTAATCTACTGGCCTGACTGTCATGTCTGCCGTTTCATTTTTATGGTCGAAGTAACTACGCCACTGTTCATTGATTTGTATTTTTTTCTTAAACTCAACGCCCCGACCACACGGCTTTTAAAGTAAAAACACTGTTCACAAGGGAAAATTGTCGAGTTCACTGTCGGCAGTAGAGAGGGAACTTGGGTATGATAATACAACGTCCGTACAAGTAAAGATTTTGGCAGATGCACTGATTATGTCAGTACGTCCAAGCAAACATGCATATATGAGACCTTGATTCGGCGAATGATAAAGAAAACATATTTAAAGAATCTGTGGGAAAACGACAGTCTCAGTGAAACATTTTGCACGTTCTTTTTCATCAGGTGTAAGGCACACCATCGTAAAGCTTACAAAATTCCGAAAATTTTGATGTATCATACTTGTACCTACCTATATAAATAGCAAACCGTTGGCATAGAAATTAAAAACCCTTATATCAACACTGGCCAGCTCCCTTTGTACACTTTATCTTAATTCCATCTCAAATCCAAAATCATTACATGTATAAAACTTGATGACCCTTTAAATGTTAGTTTCATGTACAAACTTGTTCTGACTTTTAGCAGAATCCTTGTCATACACATGTACCAAATACTGCATTCATTTTTTGGGCAGATTTTAGATCTGTTAATAGGAAATGGTGATGGAGATTATAAATTTGGCAACGCTAAAGTTGCAATTTGTTTTAAGAAGAAAAACATTATTGTTCAAAAAGAAGCTTGTATTGAAATACCGAGAATGGTAAATGGACATAGCATTTTTAGTAATGAAGAAATCGTTTATGAGGAGCAAGTTGGAGATTCAGTTGCTCTTAACCAGGCTATTCCAATTACGGAAAAGGTACGTTATCATAATCTAACTCTTTTAGGGTCTTTGTTATAGTTAAATTTTCAATAAAATTTAATAAATAGATTCTTATTAATGCCACAGTATTTTAGTATGGACTTGTTCATAATTGTAAAAAATATATGTACTTAGTTTTTTATCTGTAACATTTTGGTTAACGTGTTCAGTTAAAACATACCCATGTACAATGTAAGTAAGGTTTAAAGTAATAAAATACGTTTTTCATTCATTGTAGGTGATGTCAATTCTTCTAACCCTTTTGAGTGAAAGACGTGTGACTTTTAAAACTCTGAACATTTTCATTTTTCAAGGAAAATGTAAATCGGACACAGATCAACAATTCACATTTGGTTTTACTTCATATTCGTCTTCGAAAACCATACACATCCACATTTATTTAAAACATCACAAGTCTGAAGTACATTTTCTTGGAACATTAATCTACGAAGTCGGACACAGTTTGACTAATTCTATAACAGAGGACGGCCATGATGACAAGTGGCTTCAAAATACAAACCATTTAACACTTTTAATAAATGAGTATAAACAACGTATGCCTAGCCTCAATGGAGATAGGCATAATGTGTGTGTGTTTCGGCCCTTGAACCGAATTTTTGTGATGATTTTATTATATTGTAGTAAAATATTTAAAAAGAGTAATGTGATGTGTTTGTTAAATATGTACTTGACCCTTATTATATTTAAGAGTGTATTTTCTTTAACATGATATTAGCTCTAACAATTCACCCTTCTTAAAATAAGCATAAAGGGATTCAATAACTCATTGTCAATACATCCGTCCTAAACTCAACATAAAATAGGCATTAAAAAGACTTAAAATACATTAATTGTAACAGATTAATAGAACATTGTTAAATCATCCGGCTTAAAATAAGTATGCACTAAACGCTGTGTCTACAAATAGGATTCATATTAACACACCAAATAAATTCAAAATGGCCGTCGCGCACCTGTGTTGATGTCATTCAACATGGCCGCCGCGCTGTGGCGTCATTCAACATGGCCGCCGCGCATGCGCATTGTCTGGTTCACATTGATTAAATTTTACCGTTTTCTGAGCGGTCGCTTAAAATAGCAATACCAGTTTCAACAGGATTAAACCAATCTATTTTCCAATTTAATTTTAAAAAAGTACAATGTCGTTTGTTCACCCCTTGGTCAACATTGTGGTTAATTTAGAGGAGATTATTTTTGACATATAAATAGACTAATGTTAACGTATCCGCTCCTAAATCAACACACGCTAGTCATTGCGGTTACTTGTAAACGGATTAATTTTGACATATGAATAGGATATTGTTAATGTATCCGCTCTTAAATTAACAGACGCTAGACTGTATGGCTTGCATCTCATGACGTGTCTAAACTAGTTATTACTAAAATTAAATTTAATCATTTATAGTTAGAACGTTTTTATGATTCATGTCATTTAGGCGCCGAACATCAAGAAATGCACATCGTTAAAAGCAATATTTAATTTTCATTTCAGTAATTTTGTATCAGTATCTTATCAAATTGAATTGTTTTAATTACTTTGGTAACATTATGTCATGTTATCTCCCCGTCTAGGACCGAGGACCTGACCTTCAATGTCCGCGATCACATCCTAGATTGAGTATACAAGTCAGCTCTGTATACTTCCGGGAACTATTTTCTAACATAGTACATAAGGTTATTGTAAAAAATTAGCTTCTAACGTTATTCTAAAAATAAACGTTATTCTAAAAATAAATTCAAAATGGCCGCCGCACACCTGCGGTGATGTCATTTAACATGGCCGCCGCGCTGTGACGTCATTCAACATGGCCGCCACGCTGTGATGTCATTCAACATGGCCGCCGCGATGTGACGTCATTCAAAATGGCCACTGCGCTGTGACGTCATTCAAAATGGCCGCCACGCATGCGCAGTGTTTGGGGCCAAAAAGGCCCCTATACTACTCTCAAGAAAGACTATGCACACTATGTGACTATGACCAAATTGAAATGAACTTAAATGTTCTTTTTTTAAAACAACACTTTATTTTCGGCAAAGTTGCCATTTTTAAGAAACTATTGTTTGCACTTTTGTTCTCAAAATACTGTCCATCTTTATGACAAGCCTAGAAATGAAAACAAGCAGAGTCTCAGTTACATCAGACAGTGATTCTGATGTCACAAATTTATTCAATTTTTACATTAAGACAGGAACAGAAAATGAACATGAATATAATAATACTGTAAGTCCATGATTTTTTAGCTCAACCACTTGAAGAATAAGGAGGCTATTGCATTTGCCCCCAGCACTGGTGTCCGCATAAAGCTAGGTATCAACAATTAAGTTGCCATAGAGAGGTTTTGACTTTTTTTATGATCACAGTAACTGTTTCTAGTTTATACTTCAATAGTCAACACTCAACAATATTTTGTTTTGTTACTTCCTGATAAAAGTTTTGTTTTATTGGCAAACACTGAGAATTATTAATATATATATTCAGCCTTATCTTTGCACTTAAATTTTAATTAGAACGAGGTCAGCACTGAGAGATTTCCATACTGAAAAAAGTTTTTCAATAAATTACTTAATGGTAATTTTAAGAACTTTACCACGTGCATGATATTATGAAAAATTTTGTGCTTACATTTTCTATAAATGATAAAAACTTGAAAAAGTTGTGTTTCTTTCGCTGGCGAGAATATTAAAGGTCCATTATTAACACCAAATCAAATTTTCTTTTAAATCTGGAATTGTAACAGGGAAATACAGTGTGAAACTGGCTTCTAAAACTTTGCAATAGCCGTGGAGTATTTCCCTGTTTGAAATACTGCTGCAGAAAAACGAGTGAATGTCTGTGTATTTCCTTAGATTGACCTGGGTGGTCTTTTTGTCCTACTTTTGCTTTATTGAATGTTGTAAACAGTCAGACATATACTTGGCACATCATTGGAAGTAAAGTTCTTCAATTATGATTCAAAATAGGCATGCTTATTTATGTACAACTTATTTGGAGATTTCTGGAAAATTACAAAGATATTTGACAACGGGAAAACCTACTTTTGATTTTGAAAAGGCAAAATATAATTATTAAACTCAAATTTTCAACACAATATGGTCACATTCAATGCAGTATGTCATATTTTTCCTTCTGAGAAGACACCCTTTACGATTCCAGATTTAAAAGAAAATTCGATTTGGTGTTATAGTAATGGATGTTTAACCAACATTCAAATAAGGCTCACTTGCAAACTGACTTCCACCATATACTGTATATCTTGTAACAGTCCTTGCCTCTGGTAAACTTTCTGCAGGTTTCCCCATCTATTCTGAAATCCAGTAATATCTGTTTATATACATGTATCACCATTTATAGTATATTGATTGCTTCACAGCCAATCAGAGCTAATAATCACACTGGCGTGATGTCCATAGAACACTGATGCCACCACGCTATGGTGCTGTTTTCACATCAAGGCATAGTATTTGAATGGTGAAGTGGTGAATTAAATATTAATTTTCAAGTGCATAAAAGAACAAAAGCCAACATTTTATCCTTTTTTATCTTAAAAAAAAGATTACACTTGCATATAGGGAAACCATTCGAAGTAGGCAAGATTTGAAAAGCTTTGTAAACAGGGCAGCGGTTGCAAACTGTCTCTGCACAGCTCTTTTAATAAAGGAATATTATGAAATATGTAAAAAAACAAGAGGGCCAAGATGGCCCTATATCGCTCACCTTGGTACAAGTCCACTTGCCTGGTGAAAGATCACTAGACAATGTTATGTACCAAATAGCTTTTCCTATATACGTCTTTGTAAAACAAGTGACCCCCCCGGATGATTTTTAAAGTTTTTCCTGTATAAGTGTATGTAAAACTATGTGACCACCCGTGTGGGGTCAATTTTGACCCGGGGAGGGGGGGTCATAATTTGAACAATCTTGGTAGAGGTCCACTAGACAATGCTACATGCCAAATATCTAAGCTCTAGGCCTTGTGGTTTCAGAGAAGAAGATTTTTAAAGTTTTTCCTATTTGTTGCCATAGCAACCAGAGTTCTGCATGGAATGGAATTCTTTTAACAATTTTGGTAGAGCTTCATGCAAGGAACACCCCTGCATAGTTTTATCATCATTAGCCTAGTGGTTTCAGAGATGTCATTTGAATCAAAATGTTGATGGACAACGGACAATCATCAATTAGAAAAGCTCACACTGGCGAAGCCAGTTGAGCTAAAAAGCAAAACAAGATTCATAACACAGATAGTCCCACAAAACATATCATTAGCATTTTTTTTACTATATCAATGTCTACTATCTAAATGAAACTAGAATTATCTGGTATTTGAAAGAAATTGAGAAAATTCATTTCAGTTAATAAAGTACACCCAAACTACGTAGAATATTTGACAGTATCTTAAACAGTAATCTATATGCAACTTTACCCACTGTGTTCAATGCCTGAAAAATCGTTTATTCATATCTCATAACCATAATCTTGTTTATCATAGCACCATAGTGTGATTTCTTTTTTTACTTTAAATTATAAGTAAATCTAAATTATGCGTAAAACACCTGCAATGACAGAGAACTCAGTTGGGGTTTTAGAAATTGCCTTCCTAGTTGTATTCTGGGTTTTACGTACTGTGTTCTTTCTTTATCTGTTCAGTTTGTTAAACTTTAACCAAAAAGCCTAAGGTCCCAGCATCCCAGCATCTCAAGATCATACATAAAACCATGAAGGATTTTGAAACTATGGTGGGTGTTTGCCTCCGTGGTCAAGTGTTCAGAGTCACTGTAACCTCTCATTGATTGAGGGTCATGAGTTGGAGCACTGCTACCGATCATGTTTCTTCGTGTGAGAAAGTTAGCTGCAGTTTCTTAGGAAGGATAGGGTTGTAGTACTGGTACATTATTTTCTTGCCATGAATGATGGTTGAGTTACCTTTACTCTGCAGATTGTAAATGCCTTTGAAGCCAGTGCAGATCATGATCAACCTGCACTCAGTCAGTCAGCAAAGTTTCACTGAACACCCCTTTAATCTATTATTGCTGCACTGGAAATTTTCACCATTGCCTATAAAAAATGAGGATGATTTGTACTGAAGAATAAATCTGAAATGCATTGCTAATTTGTCCCTTGTTTTTATGAGTAAAATAATTGTTGTTTTAATTCTGCACTGCTTCTTCAGATGTTTTTTTAAAGTGCCTGCTAAACCATAAATTCATTTGTCTATCCTAAACTCAACACTTCATTGTCAGAAAAAGTAAAGCCCTAAAAAAAAGAAAAATGTTACACACCACAGCACATAATAGTTCAAAGAGAGTTAAACACATTTCAGTCCATAAAATGCATCATTTGAAAAGCTTGAACTCACAAAACTATTCATTACTATACAGCTGCACGAACTTGTCTTAAAGCCCAATGATCACTGTATATTTTTATGACTGTATAATACAAGACTTTAGTCTATTAAACAAAATGCACAGACTTTGTGCTTAAAAACCGATACCATCTCTGTAAAAATTATGCAATATTATAAATATGTGTACATGTATTTTTCATTTATTATATGTTTCTGTTATTGCAAGGATGATGCTCCCCGACCCCTATCACACCTATGATCGGGATAATAAACAGGGTTATCCCAACTGGGGCCTAAAATTATTATTTTTTAAATGAACAGAATAAAACAATAATTATTGCTTCTGTTACTAAGAGGGAACGTTGATCATTTATAAATGTTCAACTGTTCTACAAAACAATTTCTAGCTGATGTTTGCCCTGCTGGCAGCAAATCATTGTGCCTTTGACTAAAGAGCAGATCATGAACAGACTGTGTGGTACAGATCATGAACAGACTGTGTGGTACAGATCATGAACAGTCTGTGTGGTACAGATCATGAACAGACTGTGTGGTACAGCCCGCATGTTGCAGGTCATGAACAGTCATGAACAGCCTGCTTGTTGCTGCATGTTGCAGGTCATGAACAGTCATGAACAGCCTGCTTGCTGTTGCATGTTGCAGGTCATGAACAGTCATGAACAGCCTGCTTGTTGCTGCATGTTGCAGGTCATGAACAGTCATGAACAGCCTGCTTGCTGCTGCATGTTGCCGGTCATGAACAGTCATGAACAGCCTGCTTGCTGCTGCATGTTGCAGGTCATGAACAGTCATGAACAGCCTGCTTGCTGCTGCATGTTGCAGGTCATGAACAGTCATGAACAGCCTGCTTGCTGCTGCATGTTGCAGGTCATGAACAGTCATGAACAGCCTGCTTGTTGCTGCATGTTACAGATCATGAACAATAGACCATAACTCTGTCAAGAATTAACGCATTTTGATATCCACTACAAATGTATTTTAAAGGGAATTAACTTTGCTTCACTTGTACATGACAAGACCATGATTACTGTGTTTTATGCTGTAACACATTCGCCTTTGTGTGCCGTGCACTGAAAACACCAGTCCTGTCAATTCTTACAGTTCTTAAGTGCTTAAGCTCTTCGTAGGTTATAAAATCCACTGACATGCAGATTTACAAGATATTTTTCTTCAAACCAATATGGAATGTAGATAAAAGTGAAAGCTTTTATTTGTGAAAAATCTCTACTATCCAAGTACCTATCTTCATTCATTATCAAATGTTTCCTGTTTTATACCATTATGTACATGTACCCTGCTGGCAGCAAACAATTCTGCATTTTCAACCAGTGCAGAACATCATCAGCCTCAAAATCCATGCAGTCTGATCATGATCTGCACTTTTCTGACCATGATCTACACTGTTTGCTTTTCATTCAGTAAATTTCCAATCGGCATCTTTCTGAACAATTAATAAAATGGTACTGTTCATATTGAAAGAGACAAATCCATTTTATAAATTAAGCAAGGGAAGGGTTAATTGATATACCTATAATTGATCTCAACACCACTCCTACAATTGCCAGATTCTCTCGTCTGTTTGTTTGAATTCCAAATCCTTCAAACAACAGCACTCTCTGATTATTTACTGGGGTTTAATTTGATTGTAAATAATGGTACTACTGTCTCATATCAGACATAAATCAAATTGCCCCCTGCTTTTACAGTCTGTTTGGTTCCTATTTCATTTCTCCTACGGCTTTTTCAATTTCAATGCACTTTAAAAATTTATTTTCTCATTACTTCATAAAAACCAGAAGTTTCAAGTCTGCGCATATTTGTATGCTCATGCCCTAATATATTCAATGTCCCTTCACACACCCTGTTCTTAATATATCTATTTGCACAGCCTGATCATGATCTACACTGTCCACTGTTCAGCCTGTTAATTTTCAGTGAGCAAAGGCATTTAAAACTGAAAACTATCTCTTCTTTTATCTCTTCTCATCTATGTCAAAAGTATAACTGTCTGTTGATTCAAAAAGACCGAGACTTGAACACCAGCAAAGACAACTGTATACTTACTTAAACTACTACCAATCTATCACTGAACTAGAAGAATACTCTGCATGAACAAAACTATTTGGATGAGTAAAACTTTTAAAGTGAAAACAACATGTAGGGTTACTCTATTCTTTAGAGTAAGGTTCCTTTGTTCTTTCTAAGTTTGAAGACTGATATTATTTAAGATAAAATAAAAAATAAACCAACAGTTATGAAAACAGACAATACAACGAGGACGCGGCCTTTTAGTGCTGCCAAAAAACAAAACTTTGACATTAAGGGCACACAAGACTCAATAGGATTTCTAAGTACAAACAAGAATTTTTTCACAGAGTATCTCTCTGCTTACAATAGGTCTTACGATGGTACATAAGTACTCCAACTTTCAAAGTAAATCTCAAATGGTTAATTAACAAGGGACAAGAATGAAAATTTTAACTGAGTTTCTAAGTCAAAAAGGGCCATAATTCAAATAAAACCTTGACAGAATTACCTTCTCCTGCCCATGTTTGGGAATCATGAGATAAACAAGATTCCAACTTCAAATAATATCTCAAACAGTCAGCAAAAAGGGACTGGACGAAAAACTTAACCAAGATTCTAAGTCGATAAAAGGCCTTAATTTTTAAAACAAACCCTGACAGAGTACCTTCTCTTGCCTACAGATGGGGGAATGAGTTAACATGCATTCAAAGTTTCAAAGCAATATCTCAAAGGGTTAAGGCAAAAGGGATTTACCCATATCAAGTATTTTCTAAGTAAAAAGGGCATAATTTGTCAAAAACCTTGACAGAGTTAGTCCTCTTGTCTGTTGATGAAGGTCGGATGGTAAACAAGTATGGTTAGTTTCAAGGCAATACCTCCAATGGTTTTGAAATAAAGTGAGGTGGTACGAAAAACTTAACCAAGCTCAAACACTTTCTAAGTAAAAAAGGGCCATAATCTGTCAAAAACCTTGACAGAGTAGACTGTTGTAGATGGAGGTTATGATGGTAAAGAAGTATGGTAAGTTTCAAAGCCATACCTCTAATACTTTGAAATAAAGTGGGGTGGTACGAAAAACTTAACCAAGGTGTGACGCCAACGCCGACGCCGGGGCGAGTAGGATAGCTCCCCTTTTCATAGAAAAGTCGAGCTAAAAACTATACAATCAAGCCTGTGAACAGAGGCCACTGGCCTAATGAAGCTAAAGTCATCTTTGTTGATAGGAAATCTTTATCCACAGGTGATCCTACATTAAATGAACAATCTCCCTGCTGGTCTGTATTCAGGCTGGCCTTTAACACAGGGTTTCACTGTATGTCTTGCTCTTAGTCAGTTAATGGAACCATAAGAATCTGTACATTTGTTTATATTTTTATTCCCATCTTTCTCACTCATCTATACAGTAAGGATCAATCCATCATTTTAAATGTTTTTGTACGCAGGATTGGATCTTATGCATTTTAAAACTGATAAATTGTTTTTGCTATTGCAAATGATAAAATTCTGCACTGACATTTCCCAGGTGAATCAAAGAACAAGAAAATTTGACATGTAAATAAGTTTACTATACTTAATATGCGCGTCTACAATCAAAGGTCAGCAAAGAAGTCATCTGATTCAAACACAGAAGATTTCCCACTGGTACAGTCTGCATGACAAATATGACTGTTTCTAGTACGAAACGGTTTTCCCATTCTGAGGCTGTCATACTGGTAATAAATACGTCTCGAATCACCAGGAATCAAATTTAAGATTAGTTCCTAGTCTTTATGGAGGCCATACAGGCAGAGGTGTCGGGGACAAAGTCCCTTCTGCTGAAGTAAAATTCTATATCACAGGTATTATTTACCAAACTAAATATCAGCTAGGCCCCTTTGACCTTGACCTTTGGCCATATGATCCCTAATTGTAATATGTATAACTACACTTCACACTGACGCTTCCCAGCAAGTTTGATGAAACTCCAAGGAGAGAAAGAGGGGACACGATTATTTCACATTTCAGGCCCCTGTGACCATGGAATCATTGACCTTTTACCCTATGACCCCACACATATATGCACAACCACTCATCATACTGATGTTTCACATCAAGTTTGATGTAAATCCAGTAAGGGGTTTTGGAGATGAAGAGTGGACAAGATTTTCAATTTTCAGGCTTAGGTGTGACCTTGGCCTTTATTCATGTGACCCCAAATTAGAATGTGCAAAACTAGATTTCATACTGATGCTTCCAACCAAGTTTGATGAAAATCCAACAGGGGTTTTAGCTATGAAGAGTGAACAAGGTAAAGTGGACAGACAGACGGACGGACAGACGGCAAGAGAAAAAACAACATGTCTTCCCTTTTACTAATTGTCCATGCAAAACTTGCAATGAGTCAGTTTTGGCCATTTTCATGTTAAAAACAGTTTCTAAAAGCATCACATTTTTATTAAATGGTACATGGTCAATAGATTTAGTGTCTCTGTGATTTGGATGCAAATGAACAGACCCATAGAAATATTCTGCAAAATGCTAAACTTCTGAAACTCTGATGGGCACATTAACCCTGACCCTTCAAATTTCTAAAATGGACTTGTCCATCTTTCAATTTAGATTTGACTGTTATTGTAGGGTTAACGCACCTTTTTTCCTGTTATAACATCTGCAGAATCTTGAGGGATGGATGGTGCCCGATCCTGTTGGGCAAGGGCACAAACATATCTCGAGGGTTTTAAGCCCGGCACTGTTGACGCCTAACATGATGTAAGACTTGGGAGACAGGTCCATTGATTACAATGGCCCTGTATTGTGCATAAATGAAACCGGGTTATAACGGCGCGTGAATCTCCCCGTTAACACATGTTTTTTCTCCTGTTAAAACACAAGCAAAATGGACAAAAACAGCACATTTTATGCTAGAATGTTCAAAAGAGGTGCTCCCTGACATTTTATAGTCTCAATAGTGTACGGCACACATAGGCAAGCTGATCATGGTCTGCACTGGTAACAAAAATAAAATCACTTGCTGCCAGCATGATCAAGGTGAGGGGGTACAGGAGTTTATTATAAGTTACATTCCCCCACGTCTCTTTATGTGAGAAAGTTGGCAGTTTCATTTGGAGGATGGTTATGGAAAGATGATAAGGTAAACTGCCCACCTGTAAAAAATGACCGAAATTTGATTGCAACCAGTGTTAAACTCATACAACTACAACCAGAGTGTTTGGGCCATCAAGTAAATGATACTTTACTTACTTGAAACAATTCTTGTCAACTTGGCATTGGAATGATTCTTCTAAACTTGGAATGTATGAAGATGGTTCAAGCTTATCATTTTGGAGAACTACATCTCGAGTTGTTGACAATCAACCTGAATATCTGAAAAGAAGGAAAAAGAAAGGGTAAAGCGGGCTCTTTTGTAGCATTATATTCTTACAATAACAATGAGACTTAGAGTGTATTTTGTGTAGCATGCATTTAAAACAAGAATGCCTGAATGGCCCTATATCACTCACATGAGTTTTCTTGAATGGCCTTATATCACTCACCTTAGTTTTCTTTGATTTTACTGCATGACCTAGTTTTTGACTCCAGGTGACTCAGACTCGAGCTTGACATAGAAATCATTAAGACAAACATTCTGACTACTTTTCAAGATGTTTGGTTCTAGAGTGACATCATGACCTAGTTTTTGACCCCACATGACCCAGGATCGAAATGGAACTAGAAATCATTGAGACATACATTCTGACCAACTTGCATGAAGATATGGTAATAAATGTATGCATGACTTAGCTATTTGCCTTGACATGTTGATCAGAAATGGTGTGACTTAGCCATTTGCCTTGACATGTTGATTAGAAATGGTTTGACTTAGCCACTTGCCTTGACATGTTGATCAGAAATGGTGTGACTTAGCCATTTACCTTGACATGTTGATCAGAAATGGTATGACTTAGCCATTTGCCTTGACATGTTGATTAGAAATGGTGCGACTAACAAGCATTTGCCTTGACATGTTGATTAGAAATGGTTTGACTTAGCCACTTGCCTTGACATGTTGATCAGAAATGGTGTGACTTAGCCATTTACCTTGACATGTTGATCAGAAATGGTGTGACTTAGCCATTTGTGACATGTTGATTAGGAAATGGTTTGACTTAGCCATTTGCCTGGACATGTTGATTAGAAATGGTGTAGTTTAGCCATTTGCCTTGACATGTTGATTAGAAATGGTGTGATTTAACCCCTTCCTTGACTGTGATCTGGAAAGGTGTGACTTAGCCACTTGCCTTGACATGTTGGTCGTGGTTGACTTAGCCATTTGCCTTGACATGTTGACGGGGGGAAATTAGCACACTTGCCTGACAGTTGATCAGAAATGGTGTGACTAGAGTTTGCCTTGACATATGATTAGAAAGGTGTGGTTTAGCCATTTGCCTTGACATGTTGATTAGAAATGGTGTGACTTAGCCCTTCCTTGACTTGAGTGACTTAGCCACTTACCTTGATTGGTGCGACTTAGCCACTTGCCTTGACATGTTAGTTAAAAATGTTGGGGGGGTGACTTAGCCACTTGCCTTGACTTGTGTGACTTAGCCACTTGCCTTGACATGTTGAATAGAAATGTTGTAACTTTTTATATGCCTTGACCTGTTGAATAAAAACAGTGTTACTTAGCCATTTGCCTTAACAAATTGAGGAGAAATTATGTGTCTTTGCCACTTGCCTTGACATGTTGATTATAAATTAATGTTGTGAAATAGCTATATGCCTTGACACTGAAGGTGTGACTTTGCCATTCACCTTAAAATGTTGAAAAGAAATAGTGTGGCTCAGCCATGTTGATTCAAAAAGTGTATGACTTGGTCATTTGCCTTGACATGTTGCTTATAAAGGTAATGTCTTAGCTGTGATTAGAAATACTGTATAGGGTGTATTCATTGCAGAGTTTTTATTTTCGCTTTATTCGCGAACCTTGATATTACTTAAATTCAACAACTGTTACTGGGATTTATGTCCATATATTAGTAGTACATGTAATAAAAAAATCTTGAAACTGAAATTTATTACATGTACTTGAAATGGAAATTTATTAATTGAAATGGGAAGAAAAACATAATGCCTTCACTGCAGATCAATTAAAATCTATCCAATATAAACTTCCTATAGAAACTTGAAACAAACAGATAAACTATTCAACTTATGTAATCAACATGTCTTCATCCATTTCTTCAATCAACATGATGCAGAGGCAGTCTGATTTAAAGCATTCTGCAAAATCATAATAAAAGCGAGCATGTTTCAAGCTTTTCACTATACTAGAAGTGACAAGAAAATCCACAATATCTCAAAAATCATAAAAATATATACATTACTGTAAATTGGGCAAAATTCACGAAGATTTAATTTTTGCTATTTTTTCATGAATTTCCCACTTTAAAAACTGAGCCAAAAATTCATTTCACATAGATTAACTTTTAGAGAATTCATCTGTCACAAATTTACAATTTGAGAATAAGTCTGTCAGCTAAACAATAGTGAACAGTGAAATTTTCTTCATCCGAAAGTTATCCAATTCATAGAATTCAATACCAAAGAAGTTCAGTTAATCTTCTCATCACATTACGACATACCGTCTCAATCGCATCAAAATTACCCCTTATTTACAGCTGGAAGCCTTTTCATGAAGAACAAATGCCCATAAAAGGTAGAAACATTATACTAATGTAGTCTCATACAGCTGTACTTTTAATCTGCTGAGAAAGGAGATTCCGTGACACTGTCGTGTGAAAGGATTATCTTTCTCCATTATTAATACTTACACTATGGAATTAATGGCAGAGATCACTCTAGAGACAAATACTATAATGGTATATATCCATTTGGTCAATGTTGGAAACTCTAATGAAATGGTGAAAACTGCACTAAGAAACAAATTCTAATCAAATGAAGCAGCAAGAAAACCATCACCCAAAGGTAATAAAACTGATTTTGTTGAAGACAAGCTAGACTTTACTTGTAATAATATTGTGTTTTACTACCGGTCACTAGGTAAGCGGATCAGCAATGTCTAAATACTGGAGTCTTCAGTGAAACCACATAGTAAGTCTTGCATAAATAACCAGGAATTAAAACTTTTCTGCATCACAGGACAATATCTGAATCTGTTACTAAGGACAGAACCTAAAACAGCGTCACCTAAGCCCCCCAGAGTGTCTCTGGTTTGATAGAACCATGCAGGCACTGTTTCTCTTGGAGGGCATAAAAATTGGATTTATTCTTGTCCCAGTGTTTGACTTAAATTTCACTGGAATAACTGCATCACGTAAATAATAGACCACAAAATAGTTGCTGAACATTGTATAACTTTGTTTCTTTTTATCTTTCAGGGAAGTAATCTGAAATATATGTATTGATAATGTAGTCTTTGTAAAGCCATAAGGCTTGTCTGTAAATTGTGCTATGTTAAATTAAAAAAAAAAAATCACTGGAATGAAGATTAGATACTGAGAAATAAGTATGAAAATGTTTGACAGTATTTATTCTGAGAGTACAATGGTTCCTTGATTTGACAAAAGTTTACCATTGACTTGATCCTGAAAGAAACAGAGTAACCTTGTGATAGGTTTAACCTTGATCACGATATGCCCTTTCTGCTCATTATAATTATTGTATTACATTTTTATCTTTTTTATCTAAAAATTCTGAAACACATTTTTTAGACATATTAAAGGTCCATTACTAAAACCAAATTGAATTTTCTTTTTCTGGAATCGTAACGGGCGTCTTCTCAGAAGGAAAATATGACATACTGCATTGAATGTGACCATATTGTGTTGAAAATTTGAGTTTAACAAAAGAATTAATAAATTATATTTTACCTTTTCAAAAACGAAAGTAGGTTTTCCCATTTTCAAATATCTTTGTAATTTTCCAGACATCTCCTAGAGAGAGGCTGTAAGTAGGTTGTACATAAATAAGCATGCCTATTTTGAATTGTAATTGAAGAACTTTACTTCCAATGATGTGCAAAGTATACATGTATGTCTGACTATTTACAACATTCAATAAAACAGGGAAATACTCCACAGCTATTGTAAAGTTTTAGAAGCCAGTTTCAAATTGTATTTCCCTGTTACAATTCCAGATTTAAAAGAAACTTCGATTTGGTGTTAGTAATGGACCTTTAAGGTCCTAGCACCAAGACAATATTTCATGCTCAGCCCCTCCACCAGCAGCCACAATCACTGACAATCGTGATCCATGTAGTTCAATAAAAAAAGTATAATAATGGTTTTATCAAACTCCAAACTAGAACTGTCACAAGAGTGACGAATTATACCCCCACAATACAGCTTTGTCACAGAAGTATGGCAACCATAAGAAAGGAATGGCCACAAGGACATAGAGTTGAGTTATTATACAATAACTTGTGTAAATGAGACCTTGACCTTTGACCTACTGACCCCAAAGTCGAACTTGACCTGTATTTGATGATGTTACAGCTGTGTACCGAAAATTATTTAAATCAGTCAAGCCTTTCATGAGTTATCATCCGGAAACTGTTTTACATTACAGTTCAGTCACTGTGACCTTGACCTTTGACCTACTGACCCCAAAGTCGAACTTGACCTGTATTTGATGATGTTACAGCTGTGTACCGAAAATTATTTAAATCGGTCAAGCCTTTCATGAGTTATCATCTGGAAACTGTTTTACAGTTCAGTCACTGTGACCTTGACCTTTGACCTACTGACCCCAAAGTCGAACTTGACCTGTATTTGATGATGTTACAGCTGTGTACCGAAAATTATTTAAATCGGTCAAGCCTTTCATGAGTTATCATCCGGAAACTGTTTTACAGTTCAGAGTCACTGTGACCTTGACCTTTGACCTACTGACCCCAAAGTTGAACTTGACCTGTATTTCATGAAGTTGCACATGTGTACCAAAAATAATTCAAAAGGGTAAAGTCGTTCACGAGTTGTCATCCGGAAACGAAAACCAACAGACCGACCTACCGACAAACCGACAAGCTCACTCCTATATACCCCCCCCAAACTTTGTTTTGTGGGGGTATAAAAACACTTAATTTCTGTTCATGCAAGTGAAAACTTAACAAGTTTCAATTCATATGCATATGAATGGTAATTGTAGACAAGCAGAATAAAAAAGAATAAAGGGGCATAATTCAACTATTGGCCAAGATCATGTTATAAATCTTTAACTTCCTTCCAATACTCTCCTCCATTGTGCTAAATATCAAGTAAATCTATTGAATGGTTTTTGAGCTATGCCTCCTACAAGAATAATTTCACACGGTCAAGGGAGATCATTCACAATGATCAAGACAAGGCAGAGTTAAGGTTAGTAGACACTGAACTTCCTCTAAATATCTTCAATCACTAGTCCATATCACATCTTTGGAACACTAAAGTAGAACAAGAGCTGTCACATGACAGCACGCTCGACTATTCGAAAGCTTGTTGGTAAAATGGGGTTTTTGTCTAAGAACAGGAGTATTGTGTAATTGTCTATAAGAATTAAGGTCAAAGATATGAAACTTGTTCAAAGACCTTTGTAAATGTACATTGCATTCAAAGCCTTACTCTGGATTCTGCAAGCCAACTGGAGGGAGGATGGGGGGGATAATTTCAAAGAAATACATGACCTTGTATATTTGATCATGAATAATTTTGTAACTTTTCAAAATTGATTTGTATAGAATTAAAAAAGCATGACCGCTGCATGCTGCATAATTATCCTATGACATTTTTCAAAAGAAAGCCATTTTGAGTATTTCCATATTAGTCTGGTAAAAACTGTGACAAAATTCTAAGTTAAAAAGGGCATAAATATGTCAAAAATCAAAAACATTGGTGAAGATGTTGACAGTAAACATACATTTTAAGTTTCAAGTCAATACGTTCGATAGTATTCTATCTTTAACAAAAAATTCAAAGTTAAAAAGGGACACAAATCTATCAAAAATCAAAACAGAGTTATGGGGATTGTTTCCTCAGGTGTAGATGTTGATGGTTGATACATACTTTGAGTTTCAAGCCAATACTTTTGATAGTATTCAAGATCTTTGACTTTATAAAATATTTTACCAAAAATTCTAAGTTAAAAAGGGATATAAATCTGTCAAAAATCAAAACAGAGTTATGGGGATTGTTTCCTCAGGTGTAGATGTTGATGGTTAACATATATTCTGAGTTTCAAGTCAATACCTTATATAGTATTCAAGATATTTGAATTTACAAAAAACTTTTATCAAAAATTCTAAGTTAAAAAGGGGCATAAATATGTCAAAAATCAAAACAGAGTTATGGGGATTGTTTCCTCAGGTGTAGATGTTGATGGTAGACACATACTTTGAGTTTCAAGTCAATACCTTTGATAGTATTCAAGATATTTGATTTTAGAGAAAAACTTTAACCAAAAATTCTAAGTTAAAAAGGGGCATAAATCTGTCAAAAATCTAAACAGAGTTATGGAGATTGTTTCCTCAGGTGTAGATGTTGATGGTAAACAAATAGTTTGAGTTTCAAGTCAATACCTTTGATAGTATTCAAGATACTTGACTTTATAAAAAACTTTAACCAACACAGACGCCGACGCCGGGGCGAGTGCAATAGCCTCCTTATTCTTCAAATAGTCGAGCTAACAAAATGACCACCCATGTCAAATTAAGCTAATACAATAACATTCACTTGTTTCTTTGAAGCAGTACTACAAACAGGGGAATATTCCATGGCTATCATCTTTTGAGTTGAGTTTTAAGGGAGTTTCAATGTATGCAATTGTTTGGTAAGTATCCTAAGGTCAATTTTCTTTAGTTTTGCATCTATAAGGCTCATAACTACTTTGAATTTGCTTGGATAATATTGAACAGAATGTGATTCAAATACCCTACAGACACGCCTTGTTACAAGAAATAGCTTCTATCATTACTTTAAACCTCAAAAACTTTAGGATAAACATTTGTGGCAATTGTTCATCTGGAACCCAGTGTGTGGTTCAGAAGTTACAAAGTGGACACAAAATTAAGTCACATATGATCTTAATCCCTAAATCCCGCATTTGAGCCAAGTTTCATGAAAATTCTTCAAGGGGATTGGGAGATATAGTCTCATGACCATTGACCCTTTATTGTGCCTTGACCTTAAGCCGGCACAGCTGTTTTGCAGGTCATATTAATAATCTGAACACTTGACCTAAGTTTCATGTAATCTTTCAAAGGGTAAAGTAGATATAGCCTCATGACCTTTGACCCTTAAATATGCCCCTGACCTTCAATCATCTCCATGAGGTTACATCTCACCCCAACTTTCATGAAAATCCTTCAAGTGGTTTAGGAAATACTGTCTCATGAACTTTGACCCCGAAGTGTGACCTTGACCATAAGCTGCAGGATGGGAACATGGGTTCTGCACATCGTATTTTTTGTCCCAAGTTTCATGAAAATTCCTCAAGGGGTTAAAGAGGTATGGAGAGGATTCGGAAAATAGTTGACCCCAAAGTGTAACCTTGCCCTTGAGATGACAATGCTGGAACATGGGTTTGAACATCTGACCAAACATTCATGAAAATCCTTCTATTGTTCAAGAGATTATGAAGCAGACAGTAAAATCCAATGACCCCTAAGTGTGACCTTGACCTTGGACATGGGTTCTGCACGTTGTCTTGATAAGATGAACATTCGACCCAAGTTTCATGAAAAACCTTCAAGGGTTCCAAGATATGGAGAGGACACAAAAAACCAATGACCCTTAAGTGTGACATTTACCTTGAAGTGACAAGGTTGGACGATGAGTTCTGATCCAAGTTTCATGAGAATCCTCCATCAGATATGGAGAAGACACAAAAAACCAATGACCCTAGTCTGACCTTGAACTTGAGGTGACAGGGTTGGCACATTGGTTCTGCATGTCATCTTGATAAGATGAACATTTGACCCAGGTTTCATGAAAATCCTTTAAGGGGTTCAAGAGATATGGTGAGGACACCAAAAACCAATGACCCCTAAGTGTGACCTTGACTTCTGAATTCATTTTGTTGCTTCATGAAAAAGTGCTGTTTACATGTTCCTTAACTAACAGTCAATTTTTGCTGGTAAGACATCTTTCTTGATAATAGTGCTATGTGAAATTGTAACATTTGACGTGAACTTAAAATTCGCTATTTGCAGAAAATAAAAAAAAAATAAAAAAATGTTACAAAATATTACTTCTTTCATAATATATCTTATCTCAGCATAGTTTTCTTTCCTGTTTTAAATCATATATCTAGACATTTACACTTTATATCATTAAGAATGGTTCTACTTTAATAATCAAACATAACAGGGAATGTCTGTCCCTGCAAGCAGCATCATAAAATCTGATAGCTTGAAATATTAAAATGCTACTGTCTGTGCAGAAGATGAAGTAATTACCAAGTCCCATTTATTATTCCTTTTAATACTGCAAGGGTCCATATTACACAGAGTCTGAACATTGCAAAGAGATTAATCTTATCTGAGGACATTGTGATTTTATTGGAATAAGGAAATGCAGACAAAAAGATTTAATTTATAGAAGAAACATGACTGAACTCTTACCCAGTTGGTGGTATGTGCACAACAGACAAAGGGGCTATTTTGTTTTGTTAAGCTGAAAATGACCAAGTTATATTTTACTAAGCAAAATGACGATGCTATGTTTTGCTAAGCAGAATGACTGGGTTATATTTTGCCAAACAGAATGACTGGGTTATATTTTGCTAAGCAAAATGACCGGGTTATATTTTGCAAAGCAGAAAGACTTGGTTTTATTTTGCAAAGCAGAATGACTGAAATATGTACTGCTATGCAAAATGACTTGGTTATGTTTTGCTTTCCACAATGACTGGATTAAATTTTACTAAGCAAAATGACTATGTCATGTTTTGCTAAGCAGATTGACTGGGTCATATTTTGAAAAGCAGAATGACTGGGTTATGTGTTGCAAAGCACAAAATGACTGGGTTTTGTTATGCTAAGCAAAACTAGAGCTATCACTAAATGTGATTAATACCCCCGAAAGACTGCTTTATAAACTGAGGAAGTTCGTAGTAACAGAATACCTTGCAAACAAACTAAAAAGAGATATTGTTCTTGGCAATAACTCTGTAATTTGTCAAGATAGAGTTATGGTTCTTGTACACTGCACTTCAATGTGCTTGACCATTGTATGAAGTCGTATTGAATTCCAACCAATAGTTTTCGAATTATGCTCCGGACAATAAATTCAACAAAGGACAATAACTCTGAAATGAGTCAAAATACAGTTATTGTTCTTTTGCACTGCACTTCCTCTCATTGTGCTTGACCTTTGTATGAAGTTGTATTGAATTCCAACCAGTAGTTTTCGAATTATGCTCCGGACAAGGAAAAGTAACAAAGGGCAATAACTCTGTAATTAGTCAAGATGGAGTTTTGGTTCCTGTGCACTGCACTTCCTCTCATTGTGCTTGACCATTGAATGAAGTTGTATTGAATTCCAACTAGTAGTTTTCGAATTATGCTCTAGACAAGGAAAAGTAACAAAGGGCAATAACTATGTAATGAGTCAAAGTAGAGTTATGGTTCCTGTGCACTGCACTTCCTCTCAATGTACTTGACCATTGTATGAGGTTGTATTGAATTCCAACCAGTAGTTTTCAAGTTATGCTTCGGACAAGGAAAAGTAGCAAAGGGCAATAACTCTGTAATTAGTCAAGATGGAGTTATAGTTCTTGTGCACTGCACTTCCTCTGATTGTGCTTGATCATTGTATGAAATTGTATTGAATTCCAACCAGTAGTTTTCAAGTTACGCTCCGGACAAGGAAAAGTTAAAAGGGCAATAACTTTGTTATTAGTCAAGATGGAGTTATGGTTCTTGTGCACTGCACTTCCTCTCAATGTGCTTGACCATTGTATGAAGTTGTATTGAATTCCAACTAGTAGTTTTCAAGTTATGCTCCGGACAAGGAAAATGCAACAGACCGCCCGACCGACCGACCAACCACCGGGTGACTCCTATATACCCCACTAAACTTCGTTTCGGGGGTATAATAACTGGGTAATGTTTTTTCTAAGCAGAGTGACTGGGTTATGTTTTGCTAAGCAAAATGACTTGCTTATGTTTTGCTAAGCAGAATGAGTGGGTTATGCTTTGCCTTCCAAAATGACCGGATAATATTTTACAAATCAAAATAGATTATATTTTGCAAAGAATATTGACTGGGTTATGTTTTGCTAAGTAGAATGACTGGTTAATATTTTGCAAAGCTAAACGACTTGGTTATGTTTTGCTAAGCAGAAGGACGTGGTTATGTTTTGCTGAATAGAATGACTGAGTTATATTTTGCCAGCAGAATGACTGGGTTATATTTTGCTAAGCATAATGTCTTGTGTATGTTTTGCTCAGCAGAATGACTGGTTATGGTTTTTTTTCAGCAGAATGACTGGGTTATGTTTTGCTAAACAGAATGACTAAGTTATGTTTCACTAAGCAGAATGACTGGGTTATTTTGCTTAGAAGAATGACTGGGTTATGCTTTGCTAAGCAGAATGACTGGGTAATATTTCCATAAGCAAAATGACTGGGTTATTTTTTGCGAGCAGAATGACTGGGTAATGTTTCACTCAGCAAAATGACTGGGTTATTTTTTGCGAGCAGAATGACTGGGTTATGGTTCGCTCAGCAAAATGACTGGGTTATGTTTTGCTAAGCAAAATGACTGGCTTATGTTTTGCTAAGCAGAATGAGTGCGTTACGCTTTGCCTTCCACAATGACTGGATAATATTTTACAAATCAAAATGACTGGATTATATTTTGCAAAGAAGATTGACTGGGTAATATTTTGCAAAGCAAAATGACTTGGTTATGTTTTGCTAAGCAGAAGAACGTGGTTATTTTTTGCTGAATAGAATGACTGGGTTATGTTTTGCAAGCAGAATGACTGGGTTATATTTTGCTTAGAAGAATGACTGGGTTATGTTTTGCTAAGCAGAATGACTGGGTTATATTTTGCTAAGCAGAATGACTGTGTTCTGTTTTGCTAAGAAGGATGACTGGGTTATGTTTTGCTTAGCAGAATGACTGGGTAATATTTCCATAAGCAAAATGACTGGGTTATGTTTTGCTAAGGAGAATGACTGGGTTATATTTTGCTTGGCAGAATGACTGGGTTATGTTTTGCATAGCAGAATGACTGGGTTGTGTTTTGTTAAGCAGAATGACTGGGTTACATTTTGCTCAGCAGAATGACTGTGTTATGCTTTGCTAAGCAAAATGACTAGGGAATGACTGTGTTATCTTTTGCTAAGCAAAATGATTGGGTTATGTTTTGCAAAGCAAAATGACTGGGTTATGTTTTGCAAAGTAGAACGACTGGGTTATGTTTATGTTATGCAAAGCAGAATGACTGTGTTATCTTTTGCTAACCAGAATGATTGGGTTATGTTTTGCTAAGCAAAATGATTAGGTTATGTTTTGCAAAGCAGAATGAGTGGGTTATGTTTTGCAAAGAAGAATGACTGGGTTATATTTATGTTTTGCTTAGCAGAATGACCAAGTTATGTTTTGCTAAGAAGAATGACTGTGTTATGTTTTGCTAAGCAAAATGATTAGGTTATGTTTTGCAAAGCAGAATGACTGGGTTATGTTTTGCAAAGTAGAATGACTGGGTTATATTTGTTTTGCTAAGCAGAATGACTGGGTTATATTTTGCTAAGCAGAATGACTGGGTTATATTTATGTTTTGCTGAGCAGAATGACTGGGTTATATTTATGTTTTGCTGAGCAGAATGACTGGGTTATGTTTTGCTAAGCAGAATGACTGTGTTATGTTTTGCTAAGAATGACTGTGTTATGTTTTGCTAAGCAAAATGATTAGGTTATGTTTTGCAAAGCAGAATGACTGGGTTATGTTTTGCTAACCAGAATGACTGGGTTATGTTTTGCAAAGTAGTATGACTGGGTTATGTTTTGCAAAGCAGAATGACTGGGTTATGTTTTGCAAAGCAGAATGACTGGGTTATGTTTTGCTAACCAGAATGACTGGGTTATGTTTTGCAAAGCAGAATAACTGGGTTATGTTTTGCAAAGCAGAATGACTGGGTTATATTTTGCTAAGCAGAATGACTGGGTTATGTTTTGCAAAGTAGTATGACTGGGTTATATTTATGTTTTGCTAAGCAGAATGACTGGGTTATGTTTTGCAAAGTAGTATGACTGGGTTATATTTATGTTTTGCTAAGCAGAATGACTGGGTTATGTTTTGCAAAGTAGTATGACTGGGTTATATCTATGTTTTGCTAAGCAGAATGTCTGGGTTATGTTTTGCAAAGTAGAATGACTGGGCTATATTTATGTTTTGCAAAGTAGAATGACTGGGTTATATTTATGTTTTACAAACCAGAATGACTTGGTTATGTTTTGCAAAGCAGAATGACTGGGTTATATTTATGTTTTACAAACCAGAATGACTTGGTTATGTTTTGCAAAGTAGAATGACTGGGTTATATTTATGTTTTACAAACCAGAATGACTTGGTTATGTTTTGCAAAGCAGAATGACTGGGTTATGTTTTGCAAAGCAGAATGACTTGTTTATGTTTTGCTTAGCAGAATGACTGGGTTATGTTTTGCAAAGTAGAATGACTGGGTTATATTTATGTTTTACAAACCAGAATGACTTGGTTATGTTTTGCTAAGCAGAATAACTGGGTTATGTTTTGCAAAGCAGAATGACTGGGTTATGTTTTGCAAAGTAGTATGACTGGGTTATATTTATGTTTTGCTAAGCAGAATGACTGGGTTATATAATTTGGAAAACAGAATGACTGGGTTATGTTTTGCTTTGTAGAAATTCTGGTTCATATTTTGCAAAGCAGAGTGGTCTTTAAAGTGCCAAGTCTATTATATATATTATGTTGTTTAACTTTTAGTGATTCAAATTGTGTTTTGGTAATCAGAGTGTAATAAATGGCTTAGAAATGCTTAGGTTTCACATAGTGTTGTAAAGTAAATATTGTTGAATTTTAATATTCATTGTCAAGAGAAATAGAGCACAACTGTTACTTCTTAATTGATAACTATATTACAAAAATCAATTACAGTAATCAAACCCCCTGGATAGAACAATCTATTTTACTTACAGCTGGAACATAAAGCTAATTTTGTTTTGCAAATAATCACAACAAAAACTTTGTATTTTTGTATGCTATCAGCTGGAATTCTCAGTTTTCAAGTCATAACAGAGACACCTGCAAAAGTTTGATAATATATTTAGAGTTCATTTTATAACATCTCAGGAGTTAGTAGGTCTTAATCAAAGCTGAAATATCGTGCACTTCCCAATTATTATAAACAATTGATTGTTAGGAAGTAGATCTATATTAAAAATCTGAATACATGTATTACTTTTCTGTTATTCTTGAACAATATTCTTATATTTACAGAGAAACCTCTCTAATCTTACACCCTTCAGGCCCTCTGGATCATTCTGGTTAAAAGCTGTTCGAAACTTTAACCAGCTGTTAAAATTTGGGGTTGTATCTAAACATTTCGAAAGACTTTATAATACACTGTTGGTATCAAGGTCACTGGATAACTAAAATCTCTTTACAGTTAATTTAACAGTCGGTTAAATTTCCAACAACTGGATCCAGGTTGCTGGTTATTCCAGGTTTTTCATTATATATTTTATGTTACTATGACAGAGGACTGGGTTGGATAAGGCAAGTTTTCATCAAAACCAAGAGCCAGATTGGACAAGTCTGACTGTATTATACTGCTCATGAATGTTTCAATCTGAAAACATACACAATTTCTTTGGATGTGTATAATACTTTCACAAAAGTTTTCCAACACTTGACCTAGTGTCCCAATTGTTTAATCAATTCAAACACTTCAGAACTGAACGAAGTCTATGAAAATTGAAAAGTGCTTGAGTCTTTGAACTAGGTAACAAACTGCTGTACATTTGACTTCTAATAAATGTATTGTATCTAAAATATTCTATCTGAAGATTATGATACACTGTACATATTGTATCGTCAGTAGTGTATTGACAAATGAAACAAGAGCTGTCCCTCCCAAGTGACGAATGCCCCCGAAAGAGGTGCCTCACAGTCTGTGTCCTCTCCATGTGCTCAATAAATGTGCTATGTAATTTTAAAATCCTTCCATGCATGACAGAGTAATCATGCATACAGTATTCCATTACTTTAAACACTAAGTGTGACCTTGACCTTTGAGGTAGGGACTTGGGTCTTGCACGCGACACATCCGCTTGATGTGCTAGACATTTGTGCACAGTTATTTTAAAATCCTTCAAAGCATAATAAAGTTATAGTCCGGACACAAATGTATGCATATATACAGGATTCCATTACCTATAAACTCTAAGTGTGACCTTGACCTTTGTGGTAGGGATGTGGGTCATGCACGCGACACGTCGTCTTGATGTGCTAGACATTTGTGCCAAATTATTTTAAAATCCTTCAAGGCATGACAAAGTTAACAGTCCGGACACGAATGTGTGCATATATGCTTATATAGAGGAATCCATTACCTTCAAACTCTAAGTATGACCTTGACCTTTGAGCTAGGGACGTGGGTCTTGCACGCGACACGTCGTCTTGATGTGCTAGACATTTGTGCCCAGTTATTTTAAAATCCTTTAATGCATGACAAAGTTACAGTCCGGACATGAATGTGTGCATATATGCTTATATGGAGGAATCCATTACCTTCAAACTCTAAGTATGACCTTGACCTTTGAGCTAGGGACGTGGGTCTTGCACGCGACACGTCGTCTTGATGTGCTAGACATGTGTGCCTAGTTATTTTAAAATCCTTCAATGAATGACAAAGTTACAGTCCGGACACAAATGTGTGCATATATAGAGGATTCCATAACCTTCATACTCCAAGTGTGACCTTCACCTTTGAGGTAGGGATGTGGGTCTTGCACGCGACACGTCGTCTTGATGTGCTAGACATGTGTGCCAAGTTATTTTAAAATCCTTCAATGCATGACAAAGTTACAGTCCGGACACGAATTTGTAAGTGGGGACGCACGGACGGACGGACAGACGGACGGTGCGATTTTAATATGCCACCCTTCGGGGGCATAAAAACATGCATATGACTTCATTTTCTGACACTCTACAAGTTCATACTACTTCAACTTACAAAGTCAGGGAAAGTGGTTTTCTATCAAGACTTTTAATATGGTATTTCTAATTTTCTTTAAATCCAAATAATTATCACTGAGCATCAAGTGAACGATATATGGATGCAGACCATTGGCTGAGCTTCAATATTCAAAATTGAACTTGTATACCTAATCTTGCCATTCACTTGATGGTCTAGTGTTTTCGGCATCCACCTTGGGAGCAGGTCGAAGGTTCCAATTCCAGCTGGGGTTTGTTCTGATATGGCCGGTTGGTGAGTCGCCAGCTAGTTAACTAATGGTTACCGTATGTCTACCTACCTGGTGCCTGGCATCAAAGGATAGGATTGGGGAGGTAAATGTGCTCAGAAAAATGTCTCATAAGTAAGAAATGGCTGGCCCTTTAAGTAGGGTGACACTATAATAAACAAAAACTTTACCTTTTACCTTTATGTTGAGCAAGGTAACCTGGTGTCAATTTCACTTTGAATTCCATGAACCCTATTACAACTACAACATTGTACTAAATTAAATAATAATGATAATTAACAATATCACTCACATGAATACTGTCGACTATAATAGCAGAAGGGGTCAATTTTGACATGGGAATTCTGATTGAACAATCTTCATAGAGGTCAACTACATAATGCTGTATTCCAAATATCTAAGCTCTGGGCCTTGTGATTTCTAAGCCTATGTAAAATCAAGTGACCCCCCAGGCAGGATCAATTTTGACCCAGGGGTCATAATTTGAACATTCTTGGTAGATGTCCATTTCATCATGCCATATGCCAAATATCTAAGTCCTGTGCCTTTGGTTCTTGAGATGAAGATTTTTTGAATGAGTTAATTTATGTTTTATTTGGCCGTGAATTACATGTAAACTATGTAGTTTAAATCCGGTGGTTGTTCATCCACAGTGATAGTGAAACCAGTTTGAATAAGTGTCACATCCAACACATTGCATTTCTAAATCAATAGCACATATCTTGCAATCCCATTGTAAATTCAAATTTTCCAGTTGTTTTACTGTACCCTGTAGTAGTTACCATGCATTGTCTTCCAGGTAGGTTTTCGTAATTTTCAAAGCAGGACATCAGTAGCACCTAGAAATACCTTTTTTGGGTCACATTCTTCCTGATGTTTTCTATTGTTTCTGATGTAGTCAGAGATTGGTTTATCTTCCGCTTTAAAAAGGGACTATATATTTTTATAAGTATCATAATGCATTTTTTGATTTGTTAGAAGACAGACCCACATATATCTTATTATTTGTAATGAAATACAAATTTAATTTGTTCGCTTTATTAATTAATCCTGTATACATGGTATATATGATTTGTTTTCAAAGTTTGTATCATTAATTGATTAAATAAATGTCATATGTCAAATTATTGGGGCTTTTGTTAAAAACTGCTAGTGCTTAGTCTTCAAACAGATAAGTGAAAATGATATGGATAAATTTATTAGCTACCTGTGCGGGTCCATAATTATGGCACCCTCTCTCAACTCCTTTAAACATTGTCTTAACAAAGACTGGGTTGGGGGACCATATAAATTTAGACCTAAATGCATGTTGAACTGAATATGTAGATGTTTAATAGCTATAAGGACAGAATTAGTGGTGTTAACCAAATACTACATCTCTTACTAAAAGATGTGACAGTCTTTTTATTCAGTTTTTACCACTGTTTTAATGTTATTAGCATGATGCAATTTGGATTACTCCATCATAATGAGTGTAGGGACACTTATATTCATGAGTGACATTAATGGATAGTCCCTATCGATATGTGATATTATTGGTTGATTTGCCACTTAATATATCAGTGAAAACAAACAATAACAGTGTGCATAACCCACGTGACTTGTGACTTCATTTTTAGCTACTGCGCCAAGAAAAAGAGCTCCCGACTCGGAGTTTCAAAAGGTTGTAAGTATTTCATTTTTAGGTCTATTACTTTGAAATATAGCTTATTCTAAGCGGGAAACAGTCCTCTTTCCATAGATTATAATCTATTCTTCACCAGTTTAGTCGTTTGGTCCCCAAAATAAGACAAATGGTCAAATTTGAGAAATCTTGGGAGCTAATGTGACAAGTGTTCACACCTTTTGTAACCTAGCCCATAAATATGTACATAAACAATGTTTCTATCAGTCAACGAGAGTTCACGAGGATGATTAACATCTGAAAAATGATTTTAAAAATGACTTTAATGCAAAGAAAGCTAAATATTTGTTCTTTTGAAAATGGGCTATGGTGCAAGCAAATTTAGTAAGGGCTAATGCGACAAGTCACTTTTAGAGTACGATGCAAAAAATTAAACAATTTCTGTTGAAAAAGACAGAACTTTGAAAGAAAAATATATATATCAGAATTGTTTAAGGTAACTGCGGACCTTAGGACCAGAATTAAAAAAGTAGATGGAAAAGTACGAAATTCGGCCCAGGTAAAGATCTACATCTATATTTTCAAGAATTAAATTCTGTTTTTCTTTTTAGCTTTAACATTCACATAAAAAGCGCCATCTGGGGGCACCCGTTTTTCTAACGAAAATTGATCGTTTTTCAATGGAAATTGATCGCTTTTTCTATCATAATTTCAATAATATTTTGGCGATTTCACTTTTTTCAAGTGTACAATATTTTGACAACAACCTTTATCTGGTAGAAGCAATTTTAATGTGTCTCATGCATTACAAAACCAATATTTCTGCGAAAACAAATAGTCCGAAACCAAAAACGTAGTGAATTTGTTTCGTCAAAATTTACGGATTTTGACATATAGCGCGTTATTCGCAAGGTCAAAGTTTTTTTTATAGATTTATTTTATGTGCATCAGGTTGTGCTCTTGAAAATAATCGAATAAAAAAGGCACGTGTTCACGTTGGCTTTTTCCAAAAAATACCTTTTAAAATTACGATCAAATGCTAAAAACGCGCCATTGACAACGACATTTATGTGTCGCTATGACAATGTGTTATGACAAACACTGAAATAATTAATGTGCTTTTTTATTATATATGCAGAAAATCTTGTGGGACATATATGCGTTTAAACTCTTTCAACTGTATTTTTTTAAAGTAAATATAATCATTCTTCATAATGAAATTTGTACAAACGGCGTTTTTAGCAGTTTATATAACTAATCCCGATTTGAAACGTGTTAACATTTCCTCTTCAGTGTGACGAACGAAGGAAGGTTCTCCGGGTCCAAAACCGCACTTTGACACTTAAGACCGTTAGACAAAAAATTATGATATGTAGCGTATTTATAGTTGTTTAGTTTTTTAAAGTGTCTCGGGTCCTCGTCCACACCCAAAGCCCCGGATCTGGAAACTAAGCTATATATCTGTCACTTCCAGCCCTGGACATATTTTTGTATTTTCTATATATTATTTTCTTTAAAAAGTCATCTTTGACAAGATAACGCACCACTTTAAGAAGATAGAATGACTGTTTGACATAATAACACGTCACTAAGACAAGATAACACAAGACTTTAAGAAGAAAGCATGACTATTTGACATAATAAGACGTCACTTAGACAAGATAACACACCACTTTAAGAAGATTGTATGACTGTTTGACATAATAACATTGCATGTTGACAAGATAACATAACACTTAAGAAAATGTAACGGTTCATTAACAAGACATAACTACCATTTGAGAAGATAGAAAACCACTTAAACAAGACAAGACACTCTGTTAACAAGACAACTTGTAATGTATCAAAATAAGACAGCTGCGGCGTTCCATACTTCTGTAATAAATCGCTTTCCACCCATTAATTGTACAACAACTTTACTGTATATTTTGATTTTACCGATAATGACTGAAATGTATAGCTTAAACGTTCAGGTTAAGTAATAATACTTGCAAATATTCAGTTTTATTTATGCTTTTGAAGTAATTAAATTTGAAATTTATTTTAAATTCAATATTACGTTAAAACCAAAATAACATAGATAGGTGTGATGCATTATTTATGGATGGATGGCAGATATGTAAATGTGCAGATTGGTGCATTTTTTTCCAAGCATATCCGGGATGATATTGATAACCATTTCGTCTTCAATGTGGCAAATGTTTCCTTATGCAAATACAAGTGATTGTATCAATAACATATCCTTGTACGCCAATTTGAATTTTACCTTTTTTCACAAAAATAAGATTAAAAGATTTTTGTCAAATAGTTCTGACATGAACAAGCCTTAAAAGCAGTGTATATACATCCATGACTGTTCAAAACGGTTCAAGCCTTGCTACCAAATATAATTATGTGAGAAATTTAACAGGTTACAAAACAAATCATTTTCCGCATGTAAATTCATAGTCTACACTTCTTTTAAGGTCCATTACTAAGACCAATCCAATTTTCTTTTAAATCTGGAATTGTGACAGGGAAACACAGTTTGAAACTGGCTTCTAAAACTTTGCAATGGCCGTGTTTGAAATACTGCTGCAGAAAAACGAGTGAATGTTTTTGTATTTCCTTAGATTGACCTGGGTGGTCTTTTTGTCTTACTTTCACTTTATTGCATGTCGTAAACAGTCAGAGATATACGAGATTTTGTAACCTTCGTGGAGAGCTGTAGTATGTTTACTGTCACTGCTACCCATTTCAGCTTGGTGGACTAAGGCATGAGTCGGGATTTGAACCCTGGACCTATCACACCGGATTATAACCTAAGAGCTATCAGTTTAGGGTCCTTATCAGGTGTAATAATGTAATCGAATCTGGGAATTATTGAGCTAGTTTATAGGACTCATATTGATTTTACCTCTACCATAAGGATCATCCTTATGAGTGAGTTCTTTTTTGTGAACTTTTCATTTAGAAATGGTAGAATAAATCAGACGAACTTACGACTCTCTTTAGAAGTCCTACGAGTCCGTCTGTATGCCACTTCTGAAAAAAGACTGCTTGTCTAAACTAATTGTCAAATGTACCTATGCTATATGATCCTTTTTGTTTTTTTTTGTGTTGAAATATAGCTATTTCGGGATTAACTTTTTATTTGATTATCATAAATGAAATTATTGAATCTGAAATCTGATTACATGAATCGTTTCATTTACTTATTACTGGTGATGAAATTTTTTTGTATTCCTGTAAGAATAGAAAAATGGTGAGAAGCAGGTAGCGGAACAGCCGCATTTCTTTTTGTCAACAATTTCCATATTTTTTTCTGTTATTTGTTCCTTTTGTTAACATATCAACATTTTAAAATAATTTAAACTTCATGGCCATTTATAATTGATTCTAAATTTACTCAGACGTTTATCCTTTAGAATATACAGTTTTTCACCTTACCAAGAACGGAATTTCCGATTAATGTAACAATTTTCCGTATTTTGGCATGAAACGAATGACGTCATGGTTTGTAAACATTGAAACGTCACGTTAATATAAATGCATTTACTGGTGAGATTCGAAGATTTTTAACAAAAAATCAAACGTGAACACATGCCTTTTTTATTTGATCATTTAAAAGAGCAAAACCTGATGATTATAATATCAACTAGAGCTATCACTAAATGTGATTAATACCCCCAAAAGACTGCTTTATAAACTGAGCAAGTTCGTGTAACAGAGTCCACTTGCCTTAAGATCAATAGAGATATTGTTCTTGGCAATAACACAATAAGTTGTCCAGATAGTTATGGTCTTGTACAACAATGCACTTCCTCTCATTGTGCTTGACCATTGTATGAAGTTGTATTGAATTCCAACCAGGGATAATTTTCGAATAAACTTTGACAAGGAAAGGTAACAAAGGGCAATAACTCTGAAATGACAAGATAGAGTTATGGTTCTTACACTGCCTTCCCATTGTGGTTCATCATTGTATGAAATTGTATTGAATTTTAACCAGTAGTTTTCCAGTTATACTTCCTACAAGGAAAACTAACAAAGGACAATAACTCTGTAATTAGTCAAGATGGAGTTATAGTTCTTGTCAACTCCTCTCAAGGTACATGACAATTTGAAGAATATTGGTAGAGGTCCAACCATAGCTCAATGCTGCCACAAGGCAAATAACTAAGGTCAATAAGCCTCTGTAATTAGTCAAGAAGGAGTTATAGTTCTTGTGCACTGCTTTCCTCTCAATATGCTTCATATGTAAGAAGTTATTGAATTCCAACCAGTAGTTTTCAAGTTATCTTGGACAAGGGATAATAACTTGAAGGGCAATAACTCTGGTAGATGTAGTCAAGCTAGTTATGCTTCTTGTGCACTGCAAATACTCTCAAGCTCTAGGCCATTGTATGAAGTTTCAGATTGAATTAATAGAAGATTTTTTAAGTTATGTCCTATATAATCCTAACAAAAGGGCAATAACCCCGTAATTAGTCAAGATGGGTTATAGTTCTTGTGCACTGGGCACTAATCTAATGTGCTTGATCATGGTATGAAGTTGTACTAGAATTCCAATCTAGTATTCAAGTTATCTTAGCTCTAGGACTTGTGGTTTCAACAAAGGGAATAACTTTAAAATTTGTCCAGATAGTTATAGTTCTAGTGCAAAACACTTCAATGTGCCTACCATTGTATGAAGTTGTATTAATTGCAACCAGTAGTTTTCAAGTTATGCTGGACAATGGTAAAGGTCCACTAGACAATGCTAATTAGCCAAGATAGTTATAGTTCTTGTGCACTCCTATGTGGTTGACCATTGTATGAAGATTATTATTAACCAGTAGTTTTCCTAGTTATGCTCCGGACAAGGAAAACTAACCAGAGGCAATAACTCTGTAATTGGTCAAGATGGAGTTATTTCTTTGAACAGCACTTCCTGTCAAGAGCTTGATCATTTGCAAGGTATTGAATTCCTGCAAGTAGTTTTAAGTTATGCTCGGACAAGGGCACTGGCCTAGAGGTTTCAGAGCGACCGACGTCATTTGACCATCAAAATGTCGACCACCGGACCGACCAACCACCGGACTCCTATATACCCCCCTAAACTTCGTTTTGGGGGTATAATAAATAAAAATCTTTGACTGCGCGGATAATGCGCTATATGGCAAAGTCTGTAAATTTTGACGTAAAAACATCGCTACGTTTTTGGCTTTGGACTATTTATTTTTGCAAAAATAATGGGTTTGTAATGCATCAAACACATTAAAATTGCTCTTACCGAATAAGGGCTGTTGTCAAAATAATGTACACTTGCAAAAAGTGAACTTTCGCCAACATCTTACTGAAATTATGATAGAAAAACGATCAATTTTCGCTAGAAAAACTGGTGCCGCCAGATGGCGCTTTTTATGTGAATGTTAAAGCTAAATAGAAAAACAGAATTCTATTTTTCGAAAATATAGACATGGATCTATATCTTTTCCATCTACTTTTTGAATTTTTGTCCTAAGGTCCGCAGCTACCTTAAATGAACACAATACTATCATTATGGTATTAAAAACAGTAATCATGTACTAATGTGTATTTTAAGAGGCAATGAAACTTTAAACGTTTTCAGTATAAGCATAAGGGATCCTTAAAGGGTTGTCTAAGTTAGTAAATGATAAAAAAAAACAAGTGTATATATTTTTCATGTTTTTTGAAACTTAAAAATAAAACACGATGAAACTAGAAAAACTATTTCACAGTTGATTCTATTATCACAGCTGTAGTTAAGGAATATGCCAACGAAAAAGTGATTTTCAGTAGGAAGATATGGTTTTGTATATTGTGTTTAAAAGATAATGTTAAAAACGTATGATGTACTTTCTTTCGAATGTAACGACGTATCACTTACATGGTTGGCATTATCCCTGAATCGAATCAAAACACAAATCACATACAAAGCATAGCAATAAATTAAATATAAATCACAATTCCTGAAAATGATTGCACAACAATAATATAAATTCAATCTCATATTTCTATCAAAGCATAGAAAACGGTTAAAGTAAACCAAAACACTTTTCTAAATGATAACAAACTGGAACTCAGCTTACGCTAGGGCAGTGGAAAATATCTTATAAAATAGCATTGTCCTATTATAGCTAGAAATCTCTGCTAATATTGTGGTAACAGCATATCGACCTTTGAGCGAAAATGTTCGATTCATAAGTTCACAAAACTTATCTGTATTGTAATGTATTGAAACCGGCTATTTGTGGTATTGAAACTGTAAATTCGTCACAAAATATCTGTGCAAATGATGTTTGATAATTTTTTAAGGTTTAAGTGTTCAGTCATTTGTTTATACTAGATGGGTGTTCAGTAGAACACTTGTGTCGCCCTCTTACGCTTTGTCAGAATAACCAATAATTTTGTGACACAGTAAGTACAAAAAGAGGCATAACTCTGTCAAATATGACCTTGACCTACAAAATTTGGCGGCATCACAACCCTTTTGTCATAAGCAATGGAATTTGAAAGTTTGATGAAGAAATCTTCTGAAGCCAACGTTAATTTTTGTGACAAAATCTAAGTACAAAAAGGGGCATAACTCTGTCAAGTATGACTTTGACCTACAAAATCTGAAGGCATCATAACCCCTTTGACATAAGAAATACAATTTGAAAGTTTGATAAAGAAATCTTAAGAAATGGCAAAGCTATAGCCAAAATCTAAGTACAAAACGGGGCATAACTCTGTCAAACATGACCTTCACCCACACAATTTGGCGGCATCACAACCCTTTTGTCATAAGCAATGCAATTTGAAAGTTTGATGAAGAAATCTTAAGAAATGGCAAAGTTATAGCCAACGTTAAGATTTCATGACAAAATCTAAGTACAAAAAGGGGTACAACTCTGTCAAATATGACACTGACCTACAAAATTTGACGGTATCATGACCCATTTGTCATAAGCAATACAATTATAAAGTTTGATGAAGAAATCTTAAGAAATGGCAAAGTTATAGCCTATGTTAAGTTTATGTCACGGACGGATGGACCGACGGACGGGCAAAGCGATCCCTATGTATCGCCTTTTCTCCGAAAGGGCGACACAAAAAGGGTACATGCCTTATTTCTAATAAGTGTTTCAAATCTCATTTTCTATGTTAAGTTTTACGTTATGTAAACTTGACAAAGTAAATGTCATCTGAAAAATATAACATTGTTATAGTTTTAAAAGGATAGATACCAACAATAAGTTTCAGAGTCTTCCGCATCTTATCGTGTCCGTGTGTTAGTTTATTTCATTTATCCACTCTTACATGAAACATATATCTAGAATAGCATACAATACATGCCAAAACAAGTATCTGCCACAGGCCGTAAAGATCTAAATTAAAACTGCAGTTTACATCGGACCGTAACAATTGATTTTGAAAGCAATAAGTGCATACGTTTTCCATGATCTGAGACCAGTGAAATAGTGTGCAGTATTTCAGATTTTTGTTTTCATTTGTTTTTAATTTAGTGTAAATATACATGCAAATGAACATGAAAAGTAAACACAAAAACGCATGCGTATAAAAGACAAACTTTTTGATAGCAGTTAACGTAGTCTCTCCTCTTTCTAAAGTGACTTGTCGCATTAGCACTTACTAAATTTGCTTGCACCATAGCCCATTTTCAAAAGAACAAATATTTAGCTTTTTTTGCATTTAAGTCATTTTTAAATCATTTTTTCAGATGCTAATTATCCTCGTGAACTCTCGTTGACTGATAGAAACATTGTTTATGTACATAGTAATGGGCTAGGTTACAAAATGTGTGAACACTTGTCACATTAGCTCCCAAGATTTCTCAAATTTGACCATTTGTCTTATTTTGGGGACCAAACGACTAAACTGGTGAAGGATAGATTATAATCTATGGAAAGAAGACTGTTTCCCGCTTAGAATAAGCTATATTTCAAAATCACAGACCTAAAAATGAAATACTTACAGCCTTTTGAAACTCTGAGTCGGGAGCTTTTTTACTTGGCACAGTAGCTAAAAATGACGTCGCAAGTCAAGTGGGTTATGCACACTGAATAAATTGCCACAGAAACGTACATCTTTTATATGAGTATTAAACTCACATCCGGCATAAATGACTTTATGAACTTTAACAATCATCAACTACTCCACGCCCTCCTAAATAGGTCAGGGGTGTAACTTGTATAAGTTATTTTGAAGATAACTTCTGTAAGTGTAAGTGATATTTGAAACATTTTGTTAATAAAATAACTTCCCTTTGCTGAAAGAATTAACTCCCTTGAAAGTTGAGGTGACCAAAATAATGGGAATATCTTAAAATAATGTATACAGGTTACAAATCAACATTTCAGTTTTTCTCGAATTTCTCATTACTAGCAGATTACCTCTGCAAATACCTTTAGGATAAGAGAAAGAAATGCAGGTTCTTTCTTTATAGCTGACAGTAATGACTTTTCAATTAGACATAATGGATTTATTGCCAACATTGTCTAACAGATGAACTGAAAAATGTCCTACTTCAAAGCCCTTGCGTAAGAAGGTTTTTTCGTGGCTAACATATTTTATTTCATAATCTTGAAGTTCAATGATCAAAGAAATAGAAAAAAATTGTGTAACTCTTCAGAAAATTTGTATCCTTGTGAAAAAATGATGTTAAATCTTTGTACTGTTTGGACGAAAATAACTTGAATAAGTGATCATGACTGAAAAATAACTTAAAGAAGTGATTAAGTGAGTGATGAATAAAAGATAAATATAACTTGTAGAAGTTATCTAAAATAACACTAAAATAATTAAACAAGTTACACCCCTGACTGTATATATAAGAAATGAATTCAGCAGCAGAATGCGGTGTCCAGCATGTTGTATTTGAAAGCCTCTTCCACCATCATCAACGTTGATACAAGATGTTTTAACAAGATCTTATTGAAGCTCCTATTCTGGTTCGCTAGATACTGCCTTTACAGAAATAGCTCAGTATTTCCAAAGATCACGTCAAATTGCTTTGTCACTGAGAAATTCTTATGATTTTATTTGTTTGTTGGCAGCATTGTAGGTCTAACAGCATTTGGCCTAATGCGTATTCCATTGTTTCAGTCTTTCCGATTGTCATAGGCTGTATAAATTTAATGATAATAAAATATATCTAGTAACAAAGTTACTTGTTTGTTATTTGACCCCAGTTTGAATAACCAAATGCAAAGCACCTTTGTATAGTTATAGTAGCGTAGCAGATGTAGTACAGTAGTTTATATAGTATTTGTAAAGAAGTTATTTCCCTTTGACCAGTAGTCTACACATACTTCTGACCAAAAACGCATGACTGACCAATCACATGTCGCAAACTAACCAATCACAATCATTCATCACAAACAACAATTCAAACAAACGAACATATTTTTGGTGCTGATACATTATTTCATATTTCTGTGGGCATATTTATATATATCTACAGGTTATATTATTTCACATGCTATAACTATTTTTGTTTGAATGATCGCTTGTACATTTTTACAAGAAATATTGATCCGATGTGTTTTTGATAGGGATGTAATTGATATATCAACGATCAAACACTTTCGATTCGATATCGATTGCCGTTTTGAAAAATCGTATATCGAATAATGTTTTACTGTGCCATGATCTACAGTTTCACGTTCGAAAATTTCATCAAAACTGAACCGGAATATGAACAACCACTCTACCCAGACTCAGTTCCGTGTTTTTCTAACGAATGGTGATTTAATGAAATGTGGTCTTATAGGCAAAAACATTTCATCACTGCAAGGGTTGATATATATTATAGACCAGAACCATATGATTATTTTAGTACAAATATAGTCCAGAGATTTGGTAGAATATATAGTAAGTGACTTTTTTACGCCCGTGTATCCATATATCGCTGTATCATTGATATTTCTAAATTGATATACCGATACAAAAATTTTAATCAATGACATCCCTAGTTTTTGACACGATTTCAATTGTCAGTAGAAAGTATACGCATCGTGATTCTGTCATTTCGCTAGTCCTTCTATGTATTGTTGTCCTTTCTGTACTTTCTGTAATGACATTTTATTGCCTATGCTATTTAGTATATCTTGTTATATATTAATTTCAGTCCATCTCGGTTTGAGGGAATACACTAAACATCATCAGCTGAGTTACTTCTCTTTGTTGTCCCCTGCCAACCCCATAACATAAACATTGATATAACTGCTAACTGGCAGCCGGCGACAAATGGCGCCCAACATTGGTTTTATTCAAGTGGCAATATTGCCCATTCATATAAAATTCAGCACATTACCTCTCGAAGAACAAAAATTGTGCAAAATAAAATAGTTTCATTGTAGTCTGGGCACATATTACTTTATACTAAATTATGTTGCCGTTAAATTTGAATGTGGAAAAGCCTGGGTTCTACTGAAGGAATAAGGTGGGAATGTACAGTCTTAAAAACGGCTTTACAGACCTCACAGTAACCCTATTTCATAATCGCGAAAACGTATGACACTTCCGAATTTTAAGGGAAGCTGCATTTTAATCTATGTTTGCAATAGACAACACTTAAGTTACATTATTTTGGACATGTTTGTGTCTAGCGGCTTCCTAAAAATCTTACACTATTTACAAGAAATGTCAGTTTACAAACCATTTATTCTTTTCGCCCGACTCCGTGGTTAGAGTAGTCTCCCTTAACATATTTTTTAAAAGATTTTTTTATTATTTTACTATTTTAGTTCGTTCTGCCTTCTTCTAAGACAATGTCATCAAAGGAAAATAGCGGGAATTTGAACAAATCTAATATTGGTGTTCTTGAGTCGATCCAAATGTTTGTGGATTCAAATGTTAGAATGATCCAGGTGATTGTTTTGAAAACAGGCATAGTAATTAGCGAAGACAATATTCGGATATATACATGTTTTTTAAGTTGAGCAAAGTGGAACGTGACAAACGTCATGTGGACAAACTTTACTTTCCTATGTTTACATGATTTTTTGGATGTTGCTCATTGCTTCATTCTGTAAACGAGGTAGACTGTGTTTATCATAGACTCATTGTGAGTTAAGTTTATCTACAACGTACCTCAATTGATTTGAGCATATCAAGTTCTTAAAAATTTAATTGAAAGCTTAAAATTTACCTATATGCAGCGACACTTGTTTTCTTTTAGTTTACTTCTCCGATTTTGTTTGAATTAAACTAAAGATGTATGCAGTTCAACAATAAAAACCAATTAATACGTGTTGATCAAATGAATTATTTTGTCAGCCCAGGATATACATATATGTATTGAAGCCAAGAATTGTTAAAGAAAGAGATAATGGATTTAAATAAGCCTTTTTTAGCATCACAAATAAACAACAGACAACATTGACATCAAATCAATTATTTTGTCAGCCCAGGATATACATAATACTGCAAGTATTAATGAAGCACAAGACGGTTAAAATTGTTAAAAAGAAAAAGAGATAATGGATTTAAATAAGCCTTTTTAGCATCACAAATAAACAACAGACAACATTACAGCTACAAATCTATTAACAGGATATTGATTAATTTTTGTTTGGATTTAGGTAACTCAGGTGCCGATTTACTATATTTGTATAATATAAGCTCCAAGCTTTCTCTTCTCCTCCAAGGGTGTTCCAGTCACACTGGTACACTGGAATACCTTTTTTACCCATTTTTGTGGGGCGCTGGACCATCTCCAGCTTGTGAATATTAACCTGGGAGTGTGGTGACCATACATTATGCATACTCTAGTTGTGGTCTACTAATGTTTTGTAAGAGAGTGATTTGATATTTTCATGTTTTGTTTTCATGTTACGTTTGAGAAAGCCTAGGTTCTGTTTGCATTTGTTGTTATTCTTGAGATGTGTGTATTCCAGCTGAGATCTTGGCTGATGTCTACACCAAGGTATTTTGCATCCTTAGCTGGTAGGTGACCATTTATATGGGAACTGGATAGGTCACGTTGATATGGAGGACCTGACATTTACTAGGGTTAAATTCCAGACATGTTTTTCTCCAGTCTAAGCTAGAGATCATTTGTACCTTTGACAATAGACAGGCAAAAAAAAGGTAAAGGGGGGTTTTAACAACAAAAGCGGCACTTGGGGGTTAACGTTTTCGGGAGATCATTTACAAATATTATCTGAATAACAGAGGTCCTAGGACAGAGCCCTGGGGACCCCAGATTTAACAGGGACTATGATTAAAAATCTAGCAATATACTGAGATCTACCTATAAAAGGACCGGATCCAAGACACGTTTGACTGGGCACCATGCTTTTGGAGTTTAAGTAATAATTTAAGATGGTGACTTTGTCAAGGCTTTACTAAAATCAAGTAGGACAAAGGTCGGTCTGTTTACTGAGGAAAGGTTTTTGGATATTTCATCAACTAGCTCAATGAAGCTTAGTCTCACAGGACAGAGGGAACAGAGGGGTGGTTTAGAAAAAGGAAAATGAAAAAATGGGAAAAAAAAAGTTCAATTGGCAAAAAATACAATTGTTTAATCTACAACTTTTAAAGAAAGAATATGTTTTATTTACATGCAAACAACGCCTTGAAAAAGGCTCAAAGCAAAAACTGGCCAGTGCTAGCCCTGGAACCCATGTTGCAGCTCATAAATTATGTTTGTTTTGAGAGACTGTGTAGATAGCAATACATGCAATTTTTTTTTTTGGGGTTTTTTAAAGAAAAAAGGTTGGGGTTTTGGGTCTTTAGTTAGCAGGGTCACTGTATCACCTTTTTGAATAGTGGAGCGACATTTGCCTTCGTCCAGAAGGATGGGAGTTGACCAGTATTAAGGGATCTTTTAAAGATTAGTGATACTATGTCAAGGATCTCATGGGGAGCTCCTTCAAGACAATGGGCTTAATCATATCTGGGCCAGCGCCTATCCACTTTTAGGTTTTGGAGATCAGGGCCGTTGGGGTCAATTTCAATGTTGGGCATTGTAGGGTATTTCCTTTTTCCTAGGGAAGTCCTGCAAAGCTGGGACAGAGACAAGGGAGAAACACCTGAAAAAACAGACTGGAATTGTTTATTCAGAATATTTGCTTGACCAAGGTTTTCTGAGGTGATTTTACCATTTGTCTATCTTTTAATGGTGCAATACCCTGGTTATCTTGTCTGGCATTTTTATAAGTGAGTAGAGGCGCTTGGTATTGAATTTATTAGTGTTTGTGTTTTCTGAATGTTGAATGTCTAGTATGTTTTCAATATATGTCTCATGTGCTTTCTTAATTTTTTGCTGGATGAGGTGTTTAACAGTTCTGGCGTCTTTAGTATAACGCCAGCAGGGATTGTTAGATGTTGATTAAGGATTTGTCATGAAAGAATGTTTTTCAAAGAGTCACAAAAGACATGCACATTTACAAATATTTTCTGAATACTACATGCACTATTTACTATTTAAAAATCTAGCAGTTGAGATTAAGAAGAACCACTGCGTCTTTTATATAACTTATTGGATAGACCAATTAAGCCAGGTTTAAGCCTAAAACAAAATAGATTTTTTCATGTAAATAGAATGCTTACCAGACACGCCTAATATAGGACTCTTACGTTTTTTGAAAAATAACTAAATAATGAATAATTATATCTATCCGAGGGAAATCGCGTTCAACTAGGGGGGGGGGGAGGGGGGGGGGGGGGGGAAAAAAATTTTTTTTTAGGGGGGGAAAAAAGCTTGTTATAAGTGACAAAGGTTATGGTGAACCAGTCAAATATCTTTCTTCCACCAAACAAGTTTATACCCTGTAATAATCAAGTTTGTTCTCATATGTTTATTCTTGATTGTGATACAATTTCTTACAAATTAGATTAATCATTCTTGAGATCAAGTTTAGTACAAATGTACCATTCATCAATTCCAAATTTAACAAAGATTCTCACTAATTATCTAATTGGTAGAACATAAAAGAAAACCAAAAATGGAAATGGACTGTCTAAGAAATTTCGGAATTAGTGATAAGTTTGTTTTATTTTGTTTCTTTCTCTGTATAAATGTAGAAATTGGTGCTGACAGAGTCTGTAAAAAATTTAGAGATATTCATTGTGAAGAGTTATGTCAACAAATACTACCCATGTCAAAGAAGAGTATCGATAAAGTCTCTGAATCTTGTATGAATTTATTTGTTGATAAGTGGATGAATGATATAAATGCTGAATTTGGCACAAGTAAAAGAGGCAAGAACAAGTTATGTACATATAAACTTTTTAAACCAAATTTTGAGACAGAACAATATTCTATGTTCACATAGATCAGCTTTGGCAATTTTTCGATTAGGTGTTGCACCAATACGTATTGAAACTGGCAGATATGAAAGACTAGAAATTAATGAAAGGCTATGACCATTTTGTCAAAATAAAATTGAAAGTGAGAAATATGCTATTATGGAATGTCCGTTATATGATGATCTATGTAACAAACTTTTTAGTAAAGCAAAACATATAAACTCTGATTTTTATCATTTCTCTGGTTCCGAACAGTTCATACATATCTTTACAATAAAGAACTTGTTCGATTTACAGCCAAAACCTGCTTTCTTATTCTTAGAAGAAGTGACTTTGTATATAAGTAGGATAGGTATTTTATTTTGTCTTAGTTTTACGTGAAGTTGCATGTTTATATGTCATGTACGCATGTAATGGTTGATATTTTATAAATATACATGTTAAATGTATATACTCCTATACATATATGGACTTTTAGCATACAGCATAATTTCCTTGTTAATCAGGTCATTTCATATGTCATATGAGTTGATAAGGGTTTTAGTAAAAGTTTAAGTAGAGGCATTTGCCTACATATTCACACTCAGTATTTTAACTGTGAATGGTTTTAAGTACATTTTAACAGACTGGAATGCATTCTCCTAGTCCAGAAACATTACTGTGATAAACAATGGGTACCAGTTTATATCTTCACAAGATATTTCATGATAGGTCACATTTTAGGCTGAACTTATGAGTATGAGATTCTTTCTGTTTCTCATACTTACCTGTTATAACTGGGATAAAACATTACAGCCTGTAGGATTAACAGGGTTATTGTGTCTTTTATGTGTACATAAAAAAATTATGTAAACATAGAAAAAGCAAGATTATTTTACTGTGATAAACATGATTGTTATATTAGTCGGATACGGTAAATGAATCAAATTGACTTTTATTGACACTACAAATGTATTTTAACAGTCTCTTATAATTCATATATGAATGTCATTGTGCATGGTATTTTATGTTATGTTATTTATGCAATGTACTTGATGTGCAATGAAGAGACTTTAATAAACTATATATTTCTTTTTTTTCAGAATTGCCTGTATGTAACTGGTGGTGTAGGAGTGATTGTGATAGCTCGAAGTATATATCTGGTAACATTTTACACTTGTTTGCTACTGTTTGCAGTAAATCTGGTAACATTTTACACTAGTCTTGTTTGCTACTGTTAGCAGTATATTTTCCCAAAATGTGGAAATTGACTTGGAAATCGTGTAAGCACATAAAAAGTATAAGTTGTGAGAAGTGATCGAGATATGTTTTTCTACATTATTTCCTTGTAGTTTACTTTAAATATGGGAAATCTTCATGTAATACATCAAGTCTAGTTTCTTCTACTGTTTTATATCTCTTCCATGAGAGTTTGCGTTTGAACTGTTCATCATTGTTAAAAGAGGTGCTAGTCAAGAAAATGACCTGCAGAGTATTTGAGTAGGTCTTGAACCCTGGCAGGTAAAATCTGTCTGAAACCGTTTTCATTTAATCATACAGGACAGCTTTACATATTGTATAGCTCATGAATGCGTGTTTACAGTTGATTGTTCGTGTATAAAATAAAAAAAATATTTTCCTTATGTCAGGCAAAGGTTTTTACAAGGGTAGAAGACATTCCTACACAGTTTATTCGCAACCAAGTAAAGTTACGAGGCAAGGTGAAGGAGGTCACGGATGAAGGAGTGTTGGGTATTGAACATATACCCATTTTGAGGCTTAGAATGCCCTTTGCTAAACAGAGCACTATTGGTAAGATACGATTTTGATTCTTTAATTTTGATAAATTTGTTTCTATGGTAACACAGAAAAAATGTGGTGTTGTTACCAGTAACTTTTCAGTGATATGAAAGACACTAAGAAATCTGGAGTGTAAAGTTTTCATTACAGGGAAAGGCAGATTACTTAAGTAAACAATGATCTCTATAATTCCTGTTGAAGAAAGTCATACATACTGTAAATATTTTATATATGCTACAGAAGTTTCTTCAACATCATCAATGAAACAGGTAGGTTTCAACCAAACAAAGAAAAACTTGACATATGTTTAAAAGGCAGCATGAGGATAAAATACTGTATGAAATAGGTGACCAAGTAAACAAGCTTTTGCCCTAGACATATCAGTAGTACAAATTAACTGGACAGTACAATGTTAAAAATATCACTGCTACAATCAAACATGGTTATTTTACAGAAGTAACCATAATGTACACAACAACTCTTTGTGATTATATGGAAACATTGATGAGCGAGTGAAAAACAGACAAATCTAGGGAAACTGCAGCATGATATCCCTAGATATATCTTTCACTGTGCTGATGTCAACCAATTGTTATCACCCAAGGTTTTGTCTTTTTTCAAACCAACATAATTACAAGAGGGCCAAGATGGCCCTATATTGCTCACCTATATCTCAATTGCCAATAATACAAGGGGTCATGATTTTAACATAATTCGTAGAGGTCCACTACACAATGCTTAGTAACATTCCAAATATCTAAGCTCTGCCTGTGGACCTTGTGGTTTTTTAAAGTTTTCCCTAGGTCCAGAAGGCAATGCTACATGCTAAATATCTAAGTTCTAGGCCTTGTGGTTTCAGAGAAGAAGACTTTAAAAGTTTTTCTTATGTAAAATCAAGAGACCCACCAGGCTGGGTCAGTTTGACCCAGGGGTCATGATTTGAACAAACTTTGTAGAGGTCCACTAGACAATGCTACATGCCAAATATCTAAGCTCTAGGCCTTGTGGTTTCAAAGAGGATTTTTAAAGTTTTTCCTATATAAGCCTTTGTAAAACTATGTGACCCCTCAGGCAGGGTCAATTTTGACCCAGGGGTCATAATTTGAACAACCTTGGTAGAGGTCCATGAGACAATGCTACATGCTAAATATCTAAGCTCTAGGCGTTGTGGTTATAGAGAAGAATATTTTATAAATTTCTTCCTACATTTTGCCATAGCAACCAGAGTTCTGCATGGAATGGAATTCTTTGAACAATTTTGGTAGTGCTTCGTGCAATGAACACCCCTGCATAGTTTCATCAACATTGGCCCAGTGGTTTCAGAGGAGATGTCATTTGAATCAAAATGTTGACGGACAACAGACAATCATCCATTAAAAAAGCTCACCCTGGCAAAGCCAGGTGAGCTAATAAAGCTGTAAAGTAGTGTTGATAAAAACCCAAGCAAATATTAGGGGAAATCTCTTGGGTCGTTTTCACTAGTTTTCTGTGTCAATTTGTGCCATTAAATCACGATGGTAATTTACAATAGAAACACTAAAAAGAAGTATAAATTGGCTATCTTACGTAAAAATTGCTATATTATTTATGACACACTTCAAAGAAACTTCATTGACAGATTCCGATGTTATATTTTTTCAGAGAGGTTGCCTGTACATCTAGCTTGTATAGATCTGAGCCCTGAAGGGAGGCTGTGGTTGACTGACAATGTACTTCACAAAGTAGTCTGGTTCCATCTTCTACACAGGACTGGTTCCCACAACGGCATGGGCTCACATCTATATAGCAAAATAGAAATACCACAGGTAACTTGCAAGTTTTTTGTAACTTGAACCTATAGTGGCATATATCTGCTGTAAGTTAATTATGTTACATTAACTATTATTTATTATCCATAGCCAAAGGCGGAGGGATATTGTTTTGGCGTTGTCCGTCCATACATCTGTCTGTATGGAGTCATAACTCAAGAAACATGGATAGAATTTCATGAAACTTACAACAAGCGTACAATAGCATAATGCCGCGGCGCACATACAACTTTTGTCAAGATTGGATTAGTATCTCAAGAGTTATTGCCCTTTAATTGTAATTTTCTTCTTTTTCTCTGAAACTGGTTATCAAAATTAAATTGTAATTGGCTCAAATAATTTAATGATCACTCTTTCTAATATCCACCCCCTACACTTCCTGATTTTTGTTAGAAATGAGGGCCCTTAAGGGGTGTAGTGCTTTTCCTAAATATTCCATTTAGAAACTTCGAAATTTTTGTTTTCTAAATCTAATAGTACTGATTTAATTTAACTTGCAACAACTGAGTTCTGTATCACTGTAAAATACAGAGAAAAAATACCTCTCAGAGATGGGGTGGTGAAATTTTAAAAATGCTTCTTTTTTCTGAAAAGACTTGTCAGAATTTGATTTTGTTCGGCACAAATAATTGACTCTGCATTCTCTAACAACAGAAATTTAGAAACAGGGTTTTTACAGAAGTAAAGCCCTTAAGGGGATGGAGTGTTTTTCTTACATATTTATTTTATATAGAAACTTAAGAATTATTGTCGTCTGAAAGTAGTACTGATTTGATTTAACTTGCAACAATTAAGTTCTCTATGACTGTAACTTGAAGAAAGTTCTTTTTTAACTATTTACTTCATTTGGCAGGGGATATAAATTCACTGAATTTACTTATTATTATTAATTATTTAGCTAACTACTTAAATTTTGCGAATTTATCAGATTATATAGTAACATATTTGTAAAGCTATCTCCAAGTAAGATAAATATCTTAGTTTAGTTTATAGTAATTTATTTTAGCTAAATTGTGAAGAAAGCTACACCACCGCTCCTCTTAACAGGACTGAGTGTCTGTTAGTGCCCAGAACTGCCATTACATACCTAGTTAGGCTTAAATATGGCTCATATGTGTGAATACAAATTATTATCTAGTTACCACTTAATTAAATAGCAACGCAAATTGTTCCTGGTTACTGTTGCGAATTGTTTTACGGTAAGATAATTAACCTTTTTAAATTTTTAAAATAGACTTAGTGTTGTGTATCTTTCTATATGGACAGTATCCATGAGTTGCTTAAAGGGATGTTCATTGAAAATTTTATTGACTGAATAGTGAGATCATGATCAAACTGCAAGGAAGTGCTGGCAGGTTAATTTAGCAGCACTGCATGGTTAGAAAGACAGACTCATTTGCAGCCAGCACTGTAAGGTATCAGGACAGTGACAGTTATTTTATTTTAAGTGCTCTTTCTGGGAAGCCATATTCCAGTAGAATAGCATCTTGAGTCAAATTTTAAGATGTTCTTGTAAGCTAACAATTTCCCTAAGTTAATTTAGAGACTATAAAAAAACTATTGTAGCTATTGTTGAAAATTCATTAACTAAATCTTCAATATACATGTATGTAGTTTGTATTGATGATGTTATATACTATCAATGACTTTTGAGAGAATTATAGTAATCATAACTTTTGTACCAGTACTTATGTTAAAATATTGAAGAAATCACTAAGAATGCTTCCGGGATACAATCCCTACTTTGTCTACTTTAGCATCATTTCTACAGAATCTATAGTATATGAAACTCATTAGTCATAAAGTTATTACAACATGTAGCCATACCCAAAAAATATATTTCAATCCTAAAGCAGCTAGATTCCATCTTTATACCCCCAAAACCAAGTTTAGGGGGGTATATAGGAGTCACCCGGTGGTTGGTCGGTTGGTCGGTCGGTCGGTCAGTCAGGTGGTCGGTAGGGTGGTCTGTTGCATTTTCCTTGTCCGGAGCATAGCTTGAAAACTTCTAGTTGGAATTCAATACAACTTCATACAATGATCAAGCACACTCAGAGGAAGTGCAGTGTACAAGAACTATAACTCTATCTTGAGTATTTACTGAGTTATTGCCCTTTATTAGTTTTCCTTGTCCAAAGCATAACTTGAAAACTACTAGTTGGAATTCAGTACAACCTCATACAATGGTCAAGTACATTGAGAGGAAGTGCAGTGCACAGGAACCATAACTCCATCTTGACTAATTACAGAGTTATTACCCTTTGTTACTTTTCCTTGTCCGGAGCATAACTTGAAAACTTTTGGTTGGAATTCAATACAACTTCATACAATGGTCAAGCACAAAGAGAGGAAGTGCAGTGCACAGAAACCATAACTCCATCTTGACTAATTACAGGGTTATTGCCCTTTGTTACTTTTCCTTGTCTGGAGCATTTTTCAAAAACTACAAGTTGGAATTCAATACAACTTCATACAATGGTCAAGCACAATGAGAGGAACTGCTAAGAACAATATCTCTTTTTAGTTTGTTTGCAAGGTATTATGTTACTACAAACTTCTTCAGTTTATAAAGCAGTCTTTTGGGGGTATTAATCACATTTAGTGATAGCTCTAGTTTTCTTTAAAGTCATGGCCTTCCATACACTGGTTGCATAGTTAGTAATTAAATATTAAAATAAAAAAAAAATTGTGATAATTCTTTTGCCTTTTTTCAGAGATTCAGGAGAAACATAAAGGTGAATGAAGAACTTGTCAAGCTGGGAATCAGTAAAATCTCCTCTCTGTCTTCGCTGAGTGAAGCTGGCAAGATGCCAACCAATCAGAATTTGTTACTATATTTAGACAGACTAGTTAAATTTGAACATCATGCTGCAAATAAAGGTGTAGGAATGTGGAAACAACAGGAAGAAAGTTCATGGACAAAGAAAGGATTGAAAGCTGTGAAAAACATTGTAACCAGTCCTGTAAAAGTTATCACATGGATATATAACAAATGGAAGGAGAGAAAATAACCTTCATGTTATGAAATATTATATTTGACAGTTTGATTTTATATGATGAAATCTGTCAACAGTTACTTGAACAAAGGTCTGTCTCCCCTGGGTCGCCTGAAAGTTTTACTCAACAGACTTGTAATTTTACAGTAACGAAAGAAAGGATATTTCACAACTTACTCATCAGCTTTGAAAAATAGAATCTCGAATTTTAAACAAGTTTTAGCTCAACTATTCGAAGAATAAGGAGAGCTATCCTAGTCACCCGAGCGTCGGTGTCGGCGTCGGCATCAGCGTAACCACTTATGTTAAAGTTTGCGTACCACCTCAAATATTTTCAAAGTCCATTGACATATGGCTTTGAAACTTTGCACAATTGTTTACCATCATGCCCCCAATCTGTACACAGGAGGAGGTAACTCTATCAAGCATTTTGACGAAATTATGCCTTTTTTCTACTTAGAATTTACGTTAAAGTTTGCGTACCACCTCAAATATTTTCAAAGTCCATTGACATCTGGCTTTGAAACTTTGCACGCTTGTTCACCATCATGCCCCCAACCTGTACACAGGAGGAGGTAACTCTATCAAGCATTTTGACAAAATTATGCCCCTTTTTTGACTTAAAATTTACGTTAAAGTTTGCGTACCACCTCAAATATTTTCAAAGTCCATTGACATCTGGCTTTGAAACTTCGCACGCTTGTTCACCATCATGCCCCCAATCTGTACACAGGAGGAGGTCACTGTATCAAGCATTTTGACAGAATTATGCCCCTTTTTCGACTTAGAATTTACGTTAAAGTTTGCGTACCACCTCAAATATTTTCAAAGTCCATTGACATCTGGCTTTGAAACTTTGCACGCTTGTTCACCATCATGCCCCCAACCTGTACACAGGAGGAGGTTACTGTATCAAGCATTTTGACAGAATTATGCACCTTTTTATGCCCCCGAAGGGAGGCATATTAAAATCACACCGTCCGTCCGTCCGTCTGTGCGTCCCCACTTACAATTCGTGTCCGGACTGTAACTCTGTCATGCATTGAAGGATTTTAAAATAACTTGGCACACATGTCTAGCACATCAAGACGACGTGTCGCGTGCAAGACCCACATCCCTACCTCAAAGGTCAAGGTCACACTTGGAGTATGAAGGTTGTGGAATCCTCTATATATGCACACAATCGTGTCCGGACTGTAACTTTGTCATGCATTGAAGGATTCTAAAATAACTTGGCACAAATGTTTAGCACATCAAGACGACGTGTCGCGACAAGACCCACGTCCCTAGCTCAAAGGTCAAGGTCACACTTAGAGTTTGAAGGTAGCGGATTCCTCTATATATGCATATATGCACACATTCGTGTCCGGACTGTAACTTTGTCATGCATTGAAGGATTTTAAAATAACTTGGCACAAATGTCTAGCACATCAAGACAACTTGTCGCGTGCAAGACCCACGTCCCTAGCTCAAAGGTCAAGGTCACACTTAGAGTTTGAAGGTAATGGATTCCTCTATATATGCATATATGCACACATTCGTGTCCGGACTGTAACTTTGTCATGCATTGAAGGATTTTAAAATAATTTGGCACAAATATCTAGCACATCAAGATGACCAGTTGCGTGCAGGACCCACATCCCTACCACAAAGGTCAAGGTCACACTTAGAGTTTATAGGTAATGGAATCCTGTATATATGCATACATTTGTGTCCGGACTATAACTTTATCATGCTTTGAAGGATTTTAAAATAACTTGGCACAGAAGTCTAGCACATCAAGCGGATGTGTCGCGTGCAAGACCCAAGTCCCTACCTCAAAGGTCAAGGTCACACTTAGTGTTTAAAGTAATGGAAAACTGTATGCATGGTTACTCTGTCATGCATGGAAGGATTTTAAAATTACATAGCACATTTATTGAGCACATGGAGAGGACACAGACTGTGAGGCACCTCTTTCGGGGGCATTCGTCACTTGTGAGGGACAGCTCTTGTTCGACTTAGAATTTACGTTAAAGTTTGCGTACCACCTCAAATATTTTCCAATTCAATTGTCATCTGGCTTTGAAACTTTGCACACTTGTTCACCATCATGCCCCCAACCTGTACACAGGAGGAGGTTACTGTATCAAGCATTTTGACAAAATTATGCCCCTTTTTCGACTTAGAATTTACGTTAAAGTTTGCGTACCACCTCAGATAATTTCAAAGTCCATCGACATATGGCTTTGAAACTTTGCACACTTGTTCACCATCATGATCTCAACCTGTGTACAGGAGGAGGTCACTGTATCAAGCTTTTTTTACAATATTATGCCCCTTTTTTAGCCGACTTTCTGAAAAGGGGAGCATCCTCGCCTCGGCGTTAGCGTCACACCTTGGTTAAGTTTTCGTACCACCCCACTTTATTTCAAAAGTATTAGAGGTATGGCTTTGAAACTTACCATACTTGTTTACCATCATAACCTCCATCTACAGACAAGAGTACATAACTCTGTCAAGGTTTTTGACAGAATTATGGCCCTTTTTCTTAGAAAGGTATTGAGCTTGGTTAAGTTTTTCGTACCACCTCACTTTATTTCAAAACCATTGGAGGTATTGCTTTGAAACTAACCATACTTGTTTACCATCACGACCTTCATCAACAAACAAGAGGACATAACTCTGTCAAGGTTTTTGACAGAATTATGCCCCTTTTTACTTAGAAAATACATTGAATATGAGTAAAATCCACTTACAGACTTAACCCTTTGACATATTGCTTTGAAACTTTGAATGCTTGTTCACATCATTACCCCCATCTGTAGATAAGAGAAGGTAACTCTGTCAGGGATTTGTTTTAAAAATTAAGGCCCTTTATCGACCTAGAATCTTGGTTAAGTTTTTCGTACCAGTCCACTTTTTGACTAAACTGTTTGAGATATTAATTTGAAAGTTGGAATACTTGTTTACCATCATGATTCCCAAACATGGGCAGGAGAAGGTAATTCTGTCAAGGATTTTATTTGAATTATGGCCCTTTTTGACTTAAAAACTCAGTTAAAATTTCATTCTTGTCCACTTGTTAACTTAACCATTTGAGATATTACTTTGAAAGTTGGAGTACTTATTTACCATCGTAAGACCTATCTGTAAGCAAAAGAAGATAACTCTGTGAAAAAATTTCTTAATTTGTACTTAGAAATTCCTAGTTAAAGTCTTGTGTGCCCTTAACTGTCAAAGTTTTGTTTTATTGGCAAGCACTAAAAAAGTCGAGCACACTGTCCTACTGACAGCTCTTGTTTTACTTAGAACTTACGTTAAAGTTTGCATACTACCTCAGATATTTTCAAAGTCCATTGACGTATGCCTTTCAAACTTTGCACACTTGTTCACCATCATGATCCGAACCTGTGTACAGGAGGAGGTAACTGTATCAAGCATTTTGACATAATTATCCCCTTTAGAGACTCATTTACAGTCAGGATGGATATTATTTTATATTGTCAATCACTGAGAATAGTCGAGCGCGCTGTCTACTGACAGCTCTTGTTTTTGTTCACAAGTGTTAGCATCCTAACTTTTAGAGTTTTAAGCTCGCCTGAGTGCTCATTGTGAGCTATTGTAACTGCTTGATGTCTGTTGTCATGTGTCGTCAGCAATTGCTTCAAACAACATCTCTTCCTTAACCACTTGACAAATTTCAACCAAACTCTACAGGATTGTTACTCAACCAAAATTGTTCAAATAATTCCACTCCATAGCACAAAATGACCGGGCGTTGCAGAGCTAAAAATAAAACACCTTTAAACAACGTCTTCTTAACCACTGCTTAAATTTCAACCAAACTCCATTGGATTGTATCAACAGTTCCAAGGTCCTCCACAAAAACTGCATGACCTGTTCTGCTTCACTACAAAAAATGGCTGCCAGAGCTAAAAATAGAAAAACCTTCAAATGACATCTGCTCCTTGACCACTGGGCCAATGTCAATGAAACTTCACAATTGTTGCTGGATGGTCTTCTACACAAATTGCTTACAGAGCTCTGTTCGAATGCACAATTTTTATCTTTATTATCAGGGATTGTGCAGATGTGATCATGTATTGCAGATGTTCTCTGCTCACTTAGTGGAGTGCTATAGGGCCATCATCGCCTTCTTGTTTAAAGATCTGTTAATGCAATTGGCTTTCAATGAAAGTCCTACAGCCATCTTTTACATGTAAACAAGCTCCTTTGCATGAGAAACTTACTGTTTTTTTATACCCTCGTCTGAGTCGTCTCTAGATATAGGAGATATAACTAGATCACCTGCGGCAGGCAGGTGGTTTCCATTTGTTGTCCGCACTTCAACCCCCAATAGTTTTACCCAGTCATTGTGATTGTCAAACTATTTACTAGTATGGGCCTACTGTTTCAGACAAGCTGAATGGTCAGTTTGACTGCACAAGGCATTTCAGAGTTATTGCCCCTGAATTACTCAGATTTCACTGAACTAGCACGGTCTGCTGCCTAAATGTAAAACTTTCTTTACTTTTCGATATCAAGTTTTATAACAAGCCAGATCAACTCCAGCACTTTGGCTCCATTCTTGTATTATCACCTTTTATGTATTACGCTTGTCAGTAGTAGAACTCAAATACCATGTAAGGAATAGATTTTCACACAGTGATAGAGGCCATTGAGAGGAATTTCAGTGACTAGACACCATTACTCTTGCTTATCCCATTTTAGCTCACCTGAGCCCAAGGTGCTAGCACCCAGGAATAGTGGTTAGGTTAACTGCCCACCTCCTAAAATACCATTGGGTTGGGCATTGAACTCCTACAACAACAAATAGTGCTAGGGATAACATTTCAATAATACTTCAATTATGTACAGGCGGGCAGTTTACCTAACCATGATTCTTGATAAAGACTGGTAATAGACTCCCATACTCTGCCAATTTTGGCCCATCTAGTGTTGGGTTGGTAGTGGTGCTCGGACATGTGACCCTCAATCAGTGATATCTTTAGTATTCTGAAGTCAGAGACCTTAAACAGTTCACCAGTGTCTCCACAGAATATGCCTCTACCGTACATACAACAAAATGTTATTTTCACCAATGGTACTGCTTTAGACTAATTGAACAGAAGACACAAGTAGTTTAAAGCATTTATTATTAAATAAAAGATTATTCATACATTTAAATTTCATCTGGACCACTTCTTTCTCTCAGTACAAAACAAAATGTCATACCATAACAGGAAAATAAAAATTAAACATTTCTATAATAAAATAAATGGTATCGCAAACATGACATAATCAAATACAACATAAAATGTACTTAAATAAATATCTGTTAAGTTACAAAGTCACATGACCTCCAATAACTGGGATATGTTTCAATTTACAAAATTAGTGATTCTTCTGAATCGGCATTATGTATCAGCTGATGCTTGTATTAAAACATACAACACTTGTACGATGTCGAAATGACAGCATACTTTGAGCTTTTTAATACGTCTGTCTCTGCATGCACTGAGGTTTTAAATCATAACTTTTTGATCTGTTTGCTATATTTTGGTATTCCATAAACCCTTATTGTCTGATATTGATATATTTGTACCATCACCAATCAGTTAAGGATGTTGAAGTATAAACTGCAAAAACCCTGCAAACCTTGACTGCACTAATTAAATGAAGATCCTTTCTTTGTGAGTTCCTCTTCAAGTTTTATATAAACTGACATTGACATTGACTTGAGAAAAGGGATGCAGGTCAGGACAATTTATGATTGCTGTTTACAAACTATACAACCTAAGGAAAAGGAAATTTGAATGAAAATAATCCCTTTCTTTATAAACAAAGCGAAGATACAACTGAAACAAGGACGGAGTATACATAGTAACATCATAGTCAAGAAAATATATGCCACAAATAACAAACAAAATGAATGAACTTTTATATTATAATAATGCAGAAACAAATGTATGTATAGAAAATGGTAGCAAAGAACCAACATAAACACACTATTGTTTTACAATTCCATAGGCTAAACTGTAAACTAGACTGCAGAAAAACGTTTAAGTTTAAATGCTTGTAGCATTTACCAAACTGATTGGTCAGTTTGGAATATGACCTCGCCCCTAGCAAATTAGACAATAAAATATTTATCAAGCTTCTGATTGGCGAGTTTAGAATATCACCTTATTCTTTGCCAATCACAGCATGTATCATTTATCTATCTATCGATTGGTGAGTATGGAAAATGACATCACTCTTAACCAATTAAAAGGTTTAAGATTTTCAACTGGTCCAAATGGGAATTTCTGTAACCAAGAGGCTTGTTATGTATGATCTCTATATTGTGTGTGTAACATGACTCTCCTAAACTTAATATATTTCACAAGCCACATTGACAAACAATACAACAGTACAAGTGCTGCCTTTTGTTAATAAAGTAGAAAAAAGACAACAGCCTGAACAAATTATCAAAGTAGTTAGTTTCATAGCCCTATAGTTTTATTTCAACATGCAAAATTTCAATCTCTTCCATATATGACTGAATTCTGGCACTGCTAGCTTTCTAGAATTTAGATGTCTTTCATTATGGACGGCTGCTACCATTCGTATATGATAGGGGTGTTCAAGAAATTTACCAAATAAATGAAGCGAAGAGTAGACTAGGATTAGACTGTTTATATATACAGGTAATTGTTGTCTACACTGTAGAACTATAAAGAAGACAAATCAGCCTTGGACTAGTCAGAGATATAGAGAATCAACATTTACAACGGATAATTGTATAGCAACAGAAATTACACCATATTTACCACTACTATTGTGATTCTATTAATTGCAATATAACACACACACAAAAAAAACCCACAAAAATCTACCAGACACACAAAAAATCTATCCATTTATACTTTATCTTCATTTCATTCACAAAAAATATCAAACAAAAAACGCAGCAATGCCAGAAAACCAGGTTTTCAACAATATAACCAGTTGGAAGTTTTTCATTTTCAAAGGAAAAAATCATTGTAAGCGCCTGCAGCCATTTCCTGGTGTACAAACAGTATTTGAACAGGTGTTTATTGGCTTGAAACTGTTTTCCTATTTTTAGTGACCTTGACCCTAGGGAACTCAAAAGCTATAAAAAATTACACCCTCATATTAGCTACCTACATACCAATTTTCATTGCAATACCTCATTCCTAAATCTAGTAATTGGCTGGAAAACCTTTATCCTTTTTCAGTAACAGTAACTTTGACCTCAGGGTCACTAAATGCAATCCCATTCTACTTCTCCATATAAGCTACCTACATAACAATTTTAATGGCTTATTTAATGATTCTCCTATATTTAGTTACAGCGACTTTGACCAAGTTTCATGACAATACCTCATTCCTAACTAAAGTTATTGACACCCAGCTGTTTAATGCCAACCACTCAACAATGTATCACAATCTAACGACTTGTATTTGCAATTTCATTGAAAGCCTGTTTACAAATTCAAGCAGGAATATCTCCCTGAAAGCTAAGAATATGTAAAAAAAATCTCCATCTAACATAATTAAAGGGACACAACTGACCCTAGTAGTTTGGGTGATATTCACGGTTGTTTTCAGTCCCATAACAGTTCTTTTACACAACTTATTCTCATAAACCAGTCTGTAATAGCTGCTTAACCAGTCTATAATTGCTGGCTTCTGATTGGGCAGATATGATCCTGAGTAATCAAAAGCTAAAGATCATAGTCTGGTTTTGGTGGAATGTTTTATCTTTTGGTATGATTAAAATTCGAGAGTTTCTTGAAACTGAAACTAGACAGCAGTAAAACTGTTAAGTAACTATTCCTTGGCTTGCCACAAGTGACGTGTACTTAAAAAAAAAATCTTCATTCTAATTGCAAATATACACTGTATATATTTCATATGAACCATTTCTGCATTTTTAAATCGTGAAGTATTATAGAATACAACCTTTTTACCACTTGACAAAAAGACAGCAATTAAATAATATTGACCACACTCTTCCATAATTTCCAAGTGAACAACACTGAAAGTAATGAATGAACTTTTTACAATTGATGTGCAAGTTAGTATATAAATTGAACATTTCTGTGACACTCACAAGAGGGCCATGATGGCCTTATATTGCTCACCTGAGTATTGTGCACTTTAAAACAAGAAGGCAAGTCAAAAGGTCATAATCAATGTCAGCAGGGCTACCTTTGGCATTAGCTAATGCCAATATTGGCTACAAAACAGTTGATCTGGGGGTCACGATTTGAACAATGATACATTCAAAATATCTAAACTCTGTGGTGTCCGAGGTTTTGAAGTTTTTCCTGTAGAAAGCTATGTAAAATCAAGTGAGAACTGGGTAAATTTTGACATTGGGTCCATGATTTGAACAATCTTGGTAGAGGTCAAATAGACAAATATCTTAGCTCTGGGTTTTCCGATTATTTTTAAAGTTGTTCCTTTCCATTGCCACAGTTTTGCAGGGAATGGAATTATTTTAACAAACCAAACTTGGTAGAGAACCACCCAAGGAACATAACTACCAAGTTTCATCAACTTCTGCTAAGCTGTTTAGGAGGTGATGCCGTATAAAAATTGTTGACACATATACACTCAACAACAAGGGACATGACATGATCACAAAAGCTCACCTTCAGCACAAAGTGCTAATGTGAGATAAAAACAATCACACTTGACTTCACAGAAAACTACTAAAGTACATTACACATTTATATCACTAAAACATATGTCAAACTAGGTTCATATCACATTCATGCATTATAATTCATAAAACAAGAGCTGTTGAAATGACATATTAGCAGTCAGACTGAACATATGGTTTGAGTGGTGCCATATAAATGACCCAAAACACTGTGAAGAGCTTGCAGTGATGAAGGATACAATCATAGCTGTTTCAAAGAATGGTGGTTGTCTAATGGCGATGAGCAACCTACCCACACAATTTGAGAATCCTCGGCCAAACTATAATCCAGTTATCAAATGGGAAACTGTTTTTCAACTGAAGAAAACTGTGTCCTTGACCTTCGACCTAAAATTCAATTGGGGTTCTGTACTGGTCATGACTAACCCCCCCCCCCCTATTGAGTCTCGGGATCATTATTATTGGATACTGGTCTACCGATTACTAGACATGTGCAATATTACAGAATTATAGCCACTTCTTTGAAAGGGGGCATAAAAACAATTTACTAAAGGGCCTAGAGATTACTAGATTAGTAAGTATGAAAATGCACATAATTATGCTTCTACTTGTAAGGTGTATTAGTAACAACTAGAAAAGAACCAATACAAACTGGAGTCCTCAAATCATCAAAACTGGATGTTCTACAATTACTTTGGCTGCTTTGCAATGTTGTTTTAACACTATCAACTACATGTATATTACATAGCTTAGAAAATGATTATGCTTAGTAAAAATAATGAAATAGACTACGTATTTTCTGAGACAGATTAAGTCTGGAAGATTCCTAAAACAAAAAGTAAGAAGAAGTAAGCTTGGAAATGGGTATGCATTGACCTCAACTCATTAATAGCTTTTCTGAACCCATAACAAATCAGAATGTCACAGTACGTAAGTAAGATGTTACAAACAAGTGAAAATACATCAGACTGACTGGCTACACACTCTTACTTTATCAACAGCTACTTAAATATTCAGTGTACTTGGGTGATACAAAAATTGCACAGAGAAGATGTCAGTATATTGGTGCAGTATGAATCATAAATTCTGCAGTTAACTGAAAAAACACTTTGTACAATATGTTGAAAATGAGGATAATACTACAACTGATAGAACTGTTTTGAAAAATGCTATTTTCATTCTTTCATTTTACAATACACATAGCATAAAAAATCAATTACCAACAGTGTTCAACACAGAGAGGTAAAAATCAACTCCATAATTTCCCATTAGCCTGTCCCATCAAACCTTGCTAAAGGCACAGCATTCCTTCAATGTAGTTTCTGAGCGATGTTGAAGATGTTTCCTTTCAAGAGAAGGTGCAATTCCAGAATTTTTGCAAGTTTCTTTACTGAAACTTTACCAGCTCTATCTTTAAATGAAACTGAAATATTTCTGAAGACTTTGTTCTAAGGACTGGGAGAACACAAGTATCTATATACTGTCACATAGGGATATTATTTCAGAGAATAATTTACCATGACTTTCACAATGCATATCTGTCAATGAAAATGCACTGCATTTTACATGAATATCAGCAGTACAGAGATGTGTACTTACTGTTTACACAATCTGCATACAGAATACAGCTCATTTTACTGCTTGCTCAAATATCCATTATCTGCTACATAATTATAACATCCATAAAATACAGTCATTTACATTTTCAAAAAGACAGCATATCTTACGGATTTTACAAAAAGTGTCTTTACTTAAAATTGGTGAAAATAAGTCACACAATATAAACCAATGATTTTGCAATTCAGTGACAGCATAAGAAGTGACAGGGTAACAACATGTGGATGTTTCTTTTCCTGTCCATTCAGCCTTAATATAATTAAACTTGTGTTAAAAACCCTGTCTGAATAAAGACCACCCTGTGTATACAGATCAGCCAGAAGAAATCAATGCATTATTCATCTACAGATGAAACACCTATCAATAAAGACCACCTGTCAAGGAAAACTGCTTTAACCTCTTCTGACCACTGGTCTTTGTTCACAGGTCTGACAGTAATGATAACCAGTATTCCCCTGACAGATTTTGTATGGTTTTCTCTACTACAGCATACTGTAAATTGGGGAAATTTTCTTCAATGAAAATTTCGCACTCTGACACCAGATGGACTTATTTGTGAATTTCAAATTTGCAGATGGGGGCTTCTCTAATTACAAATCTATGTGAAATTAATCTTTCTCAACATTTTTTAACTAGTGAAATGTGGAATCCCTAAAAAAAAAATCACCACAAATATTTCTCAATTGACAGTATGTTAAATCATAAATCATCTATGTCCAGGTCTGCTGGCCATCATACCTCAAGATACACTGCATTAAATAAGACGTTCCTTTATCAATAATTTACACATTCTCTTACTCTGACCAATGGTTAAATGAGCAAAGCTAACAGACTGAAGTTCTGGTAAGTGTTTCAGGCAGAGTATTCAGTATATACTAGACGTAGAATATTCTCACTTTTGAAGTACTGACTAGGACAGCATCATCGTAAAATCTTGTCTCTATCAAAACATTGCCACTGAAAAATACAATCATACATGCAAACATTCTACATTCAGATTATCAATGGGTCTGTGACTTATCATGACAGAAGAAAAAACAACAACCAGATCTCCACCTACCCTTTTTTATGTTTACTCCAAAAAGGTACACCCAATGGAAGAAAAACTGTTAAGTTATTGGGGACCAAGTTTCACTTCTGATTAAGTTTTATTACTGAGAAAGAAGTCTCGGAAACAAAATTTATTATTTTTATTGTTATTGAGAATTGCAATAAAGTTCTGAAATTCATATATGAAAATCAAACATGGACCCTAAAACTCTGACATAAATGACTGCCTTTTAAAGTTTAATCCGCAATTTCTAGTCTATGACAGAGAAAGTGCTTACTTGAGTACATTAGCTGGCATCATCTGGCTCTCGGGAGCAGCTTCTATAACACTTTGCCACGTGTTTGTTGAGCCGGGAATCACAAAACCAAACTCAAACAGCCATTCTGAAACATATGGATATCATGATTTGCTGAGTATACTTTTGCCTCTTACTCTACTGTCTGCTACAAGTGTACACTAGTGCTGTCATGACACATTCAAATATTCAATATTTTTTCTAAAAGTGCATAAGCGAATAAATATTCAGCTGGTGTATTCACTTCAGCCCTAATGTACACCAAAACCATGATCAAACTGCACATGAGATGCAGTAGTCATTAATACTCGCTCAGTAAATATCAACTGAACACCCCTATGATAGTGTCCATATTGAAAGACGGATGAGTCCATTTTAGAAATTCAGAAGGGTAGAGGATAAGCATTGTTTGAAAAAAAGAATCTTTCTACCTTTGAAGTCATAGCTGATACACACATACAACCCTGTTTTGGTAACAAATAAAGCTTAACTATGTGTTTCACCATAACCAGGACTTGGTTCAAGATCACTACAGTCTCCTTTTTTTCAGGATTGTGCAGAGACAATTTGACAGCACAATATAACAGTCGCTTTTTGCACAGTATGGCTCAAAATACAATACATCCGCTGAGGTGCCGAGCATAAACATCATTTCTATACATACAAATACGCACCAACTCCATCACTAATTGCTAAATCTAGAAACATTCTAAATCAGACATTAAAATGATTGTTTATTGATGAATAATCAATACTACACTGTCAGCTGAACCAATATTGATTCTTAATATTTATCAAGCATCTCACAAACCTCTGATTGAGCAGTCACAAAATCAGTCTAAAACAACCATTATACAATTTAATACTCTTGGGAACGTAATTGTGTATTTTGTTCGATAATTCATTTTAAATCACCAATTGTGATCACCAACATGCAATTAACACTGTATAAAGTATACTTTAAACCATGTCATATAAATGACTATATGAGGCAGGTTTTTGTATTACATGTAAATTCATTGACTTCTAATACACAAGATAATGTCTTCAATGTCAATACTACCTTACTTACGGAACTGTATTGTCCTTTGATAAGCTACATTATTTTCAAGGTTGCTATGCATTATATATTACCCTGTTCCAATGTCGTCTAGAGTAGCAGCTTAAATATCAGATACTTGCTTTTAAAAGCTTGTTAAATGGGTTGTTGCCATGGTGGAGTAGTCTAGGGCATTCTTAATATTGCATTGCTAGGGAATGTCACTGAATGTTACAGGGTTGTGATGAAAAGTTAGTATATTTTAATCTTTATCTACATACAGTTCATATACAGGACCCCTACTCCACCATCTTACCATTTTCAAATACCATAATATCCCCAAAGCTTTTTCAATGATACAAAAATGAACACTACCAGGTCGTAGACGACTTCTACTTTTTCTGGTTTCTATCTTCTTAATGAAAAGTTGGTCTTCTATATCTCTATTGTTTTCACACTGATTAGCAACTCACCTTCGAGACACTTTCCTTTGAATAACACTTTCTGTTCTAATCGGAACTTTTCCATAGACTCTTTTGATGAAAAGTTGATTTCCCTAGAAACGGCTCTGCATTTAAGGATCTTTTTTGGAACACGTGCTGGAAAAAAGAAAAACTTTTTCAAGTAAATGTCCGCCTTGACAGATTTGTTTTGTTACAACAAAGCTTCGTAGCTCATATTATTTAAAAATATGTGTGACGTTTAATAAAGCTTCTTTAGTATTTAATATATGACTGATCATTGGTGGTGGAACTTATATTACTATTTTCAGTACATGCTATACACATGTAAATATTGTTAAAGAAAGAGGTAAGATTTTCCAAACAATATCAAACAAATTTAGTTAACTCTTCAGTTAAATAATGCTTCTGATGTTAAAAAAAGCATAAAGTGCTTTACTGGATTTATAATCAATATCAATTTCAATATATTTTCCGCTAGGAGACAAACTTTTAGTAATTCTGCTGCATATGTGAATATATTGACATACAAAGTCTCTTAATATTCCGACTTGAGAGCAAGGCATTCGTAAGTTTTATACAGCTTTTTTGCTGAAACAGGGAAAAGGCTGGCAACCTTAATGCACAAGGGCAATTTTCAGTAATTTAGTATAAATAAAATTATTTAAAAGAAAACTGCATGATTATGTCAAGCATTTCTGCCAGGAAGACAGTTAAAGAAGAAAGCATTACAATTGTATATGCAGCCACATAGCTTCTAGAATGTATCTGGAAATTCATCAACAATCTTAAAATTATTTTCATTTTTGTGATTTCCAATAGACAACAAATAATTAGTTAGAAGTCAACCATATCATGTTATCACCCCCATTTTGTCAAAAAGCACTTCTCTTAAACACCAAATACAACACAAGACTGAAATTTCAAGCAAAGGCAGTCCACTCAGGTTGTGATATTAATACTATTTCTGAACTGTAGCAACTACAAAATGATCCAGTTCTTTTTTCAGACATCTGTTTTACCCTTAGTTCCCTCAGAAGTAGTTTCAAGTAAATCTGTTTACCTTCATGCTCAACTCCAGGCGTAGACCTGCAATACAGTTAATATTATTAAAATTCATCATACAATTTTCTAACATGCAATGTCATACTGAAAATGTCAATGACAAAAACAAAAGAACTTTGTCATTTTTTTGGAAATATTTCCATTCAGTTTTACATAATTATCTAAGCTTCACAACAAGGCAGCATACAATTAGTGGAAATGCAAATCACGCATATATTGATACGAAGTATCAACTTAAAACAATAAGGACAATTTGACCCAGAGTCACTCATCTGAGAAAATTGTATTTCTTGCGGTCAGCAGCAGGAATTAATGTCACCAAGACTTAGAGCTGTAACCATAGTAATCTTGAGTAGTGTGAAGTCATTTAAAGGTATTCCTATTTTTTGCAACAGTGGCCACTGTGTGCGCTGGACCAGAAACATTTCCTGTTTTTTTAAAGGAGACAATGCAATGATGCTACATAGCAAGTTTCATGACATTCCATCCACTGTTTCATAAGGAGAAGTAATTTAGGGTAATGTTTTTTTCTATTTTTAGTTACAGTGGCCCCTGTGTGAACTGGACCAGAACCATTTCCTGTTTGTTTGCTTTTTTAAAGAACGATGCAAGGATGCTACAGAGCAAGTCTGATTACATTCCATCCATTGGTTTATGAGAAGAAGCTGTTTAAAGTTTTTTCTATTATTAGTTACAGCGGCACCTGTGTGCACTGGACCATAATCATAAGGGGTCAATGCAATGATGTTTCAAAGCAAGTTTAGACAAAATCCTAACATCTAGTTTCTGAGAAGAAGGGCTTAAGTGAAAATGTTGACAATGGACGACGGACCACCCGTCTGTACTTATAGCTTACCCAGAGCCAACGACTCAGATGAAAAATTACAACCTACAAACTGAAATAATTAAATCTCATTTTTGAACCAGAGGCTGTGGACAGTCGTTTTAAAAGAAAGATTTCGATCTTTCGTAATAAGCAACTTACCTATTTAATGTACCTACCTCACTCCTGGAAAATGTTACACCAGAAGTTGAGACTAGGGCTGTAATGAAGACTTTTACAGTACTCAAATATTTGAAATCCTAGTGAGAGTTTGAAGCTACGATTATTATATTGCATTGCTACATATACATGATATAAGAGGTACAGCAAAATCAATGTTCAAATATTTAAAATTCAAATACCTAGCAGCAATATCGGAATCCACTATATAGATGTATTCAATACTTACAGATCATCACTGGACTGCCATAAGATCTTCCCAGTATCCGCATCTCTCAAGTTCATCCAGTTTCTTAGATTTGTTAAGGAAAAATTATTGTATAACATTAATTTTGCTTAAAGTTTAATAGAATAAAATGGGACTTAAAAAGTCTTAATTCAGTCAAAGTCGTCTTTTTAATCAGGCAGGTACAATGAATTGGTCCAGGGAACAGCAATTTCCCATTAGTCTCAATGAAAACAACAAACATTCTGGTAGCTAGCTTAAAAATTATGAATATTAGCAAATGTACATACATGTAGTAGAGGCAAAATACGGCACCATTGAGCTAGCTTTCATAGTGATGTGGTAGATTGTCAACTTCATATACTGGAAGTCCTAACTGTCCAAGTTCGAATCAAGAGAGATGGATTATTCATGGTTACTTAAATTAATCATATCAAGAGAACTTGCACATGTTTCAATACAAGAAGTGAAAGAAAAGTTCCCAACCCATGTCAGGTGGAAAAGTCATCAAAGATAACATAAACCAACAGCAACACTTACATAAACAAGAAAAATACTTTTTATGCGGTGATACTCTAGTGGTGATGCAATGAAAATCCTGCAGCTGCAATTAGTGATTCAATCCTTGTGACTCAAAGAATCTGAATGTAATAGGTCACTTAAATTTTACGGTCATATGTATTTAACAAACATTTGAATTAATATTATAGTTTCACCCAAATTTCACTTCAAAATACTCCTATCTAACATCAAGTGACCCCTCCCCCTACAGGCTCAGTCAATTTTGACCCAGGGGTAATGATTTAAAAAATCTTGGTAGACAGGTAGAGGATTCGCAAAGTCAATGTAAAGAAAAAACAACATCAAATAATGGTAGAAGAGTTCTGTGGACAATATTTTTATATAATCAAAGAGCTTCAAAGTCACTTCATTTCATAAAGTTCCCTCTAGGTCAATTTTAGTTTGCACCAACAAATTCGTCAATCAGAAAAAGTTTGTGCCAAAAGAAAATATCTTTAGGGCAACGGTCCCAAAACTTCTAGGTAAGGTAGGGGCAAAGTTTGTTGGGTTTTTTTAAGTAAAAAAAAACAGGCTATGGGTTGGAAAAACCATCTGTGTTTAAGGCAACGTTCCCAAGATTGAAGAATACCATGTGGGGTAGGGACACATTAAAAAAAAATTTTTTTTTCTTTTTTTTTCTGGAAAAACCTTAGAGTTTGGGGGGGGGAGGTGGGGGGGTTGCTAGGAGGGTTGAGTTGCCTGAAACACATTTTTTCTTTTCAAAGCCTACTAGAGAACACCCTGAAGGAGAGAGGAGTCACACCACTTTTAGTTAAGATTTGATAGCATGATCACAAAAATGACATAAATGATATGAAATACAATGTAAATTTTCAAGGGTCAAAATCACATTTTCAAGAGCCAACGCGAGACTTTCAATGGTTGAGGCACAGGTCATAGAATTCATATACTCTTGCCTGGCATATCATAGTTTTCTGTTTGTGTTCTGCAGTACCATGAGCTCAGAAATAAAAGGAACAGTTCACATTCCCCTTTTGACTGTGAACTGATTTTTTGTATGCTTATATTTATTCGATTTTCGCGATTTAAACAGATTTTAATAAAACAAAATTTGTTGATAATCATGATAATCGGCTATACATGAATTGTGCACATTCTGTGAATACCAAAACACAGAGTTGTGTCAACCAGATCGCTATTCCAATTAAATCCATGTTACAATGTATCATAAATTCGCAGCGGTTGATAAAATTTTGTTTTATGATTGCCTATCAATTAACACCTTTGATAACAACCGAGACAGGCACATGCTCATTATCAGGTAGCGTCTAATTAGCTCCACCTTCATTCGTATACTAGCCAACAGACGACGATCAATTTTTGATTGACAAGGCTAAATTGCCGAGGTTATTTTGTTACAGCCACTTTAACTAGTTGTGCGCCAGGGCTTTTTGCTATATGGCCTGATGCACAGTAAAGTGCCCAATTGTGTTAGCCTCAAAGTCAAAAAAAAAAGTTTCAGGTATAACTTCAAGAAGTTGCCACTTTTGTAGAGCAATATGTCCTGGACAATGATCAGTAATTAAAAAGATAACTTTTTGAACACTTTTTTGTAAATTTCATTTTTTGTGTGTCTGGTCAGGGTAGGGGATGGACATTACATAAACATATATTAAACCCTCTGGTGAAAACATGTGTATGAAAATAAATATGTTTTTAAATATTTTTCATTTGTTTATAGCTAAAGTTTAAAATTATGCACCTTTTACCCTATATGTTGCCTTTTTTTTCAAATGTGGTGTGAGGTACAGAAGTTAAGAATTTTTTAAGCATTTCGAAAGTTTCCTTTTTTCTAAAACAAACTAAAGACATAATACCCTTGGAAGAAATAGTTTAAAAACAGTATAATAACACAACTAATGAATGTAAATCAAAATAAGCTTTATTTTTTACATATATATGAAGTAAAAGTCACAAATACAATGTACATGCAAAAGGGGACGGACATTACATAAAGTCACCGGTTCAAAAGTAATGAGTTTTTTTTAGCACCTATAAATCATTAAGCATTTGTTTTAAGCATAAACATGTATACATGCTTTTTTGAAGGTTCTTAAATCATTGAACAAGGTGCTAAAGCTCCTTCATTTAAAAAAAAGGAAGAAAATTACAAGCAGTACTGATCATTTTAGGTATGGTATATTGGGGTTTTATCTTTGGTACCGGTTGCCCATATGACCAACGCCCCCAGAAGAGTTTAGTTATTTTAGGTTTTCGGGGGTAAGTGCAAGATACAGAAAGCGTCCCAATTCCAGAGACACCCCTGGTTCTTTATCATGCCAGGTTTTCACCCATACATGGGACCTCGGTTTTTAAGTCTCATTCGAAAGACTGTTAGTAATTTTAGTTGGTCAGCCCTGGGAATCGAACCCACAACCCCGAGATTACAAGTCTCGTGCTCTACCTATTGAGCTAATCGGGCTGACTAAAGCAGTAATGATCTATTTAGTTTGAATTGAATTGAAGAGAATTTTATCAAGGTCCGTCCAAAAGAGCACTTATGTTAGCTTAATATTTGGATGAGACCCCGGCATGTCTCCCGTCATGCCTAAAAAACAAAATTTTGAAGCCAGAAAAAGGAGAAATTTACCTGACTGCAATTTCCAGCTAGTATAGCCAAAGGTTGAATTTAATTGGTTACCAAAGAGTAGGCCAATCACGGTGACCTATTTATTTTTGATGCAGATATTAAATATTTTCATCTTGAAATAAGGCGGGCCTAATATTGCTATAAAAGACTTGATTGGATACTCTCAGTTGCCAATAACTATTTTTTGTTTTAATCTTGCTGTAATGTGGGTCTTGTACTTCAAGAAAAGGCACTGATTGGACAATTTCAGCTGCCAATTAATAGTTTGTTGTTTTAGCAAGGATTATCTGCAGAGCTGGAGTCCAATTTAGGGGTTTTATGACACTTCGTGTATTGTCATCTTATGATCTTTATTAAAATGCCCTAGGGGGTCTGTGGACACCTGGTACTTTATGACATGGGGTAAACTTAAAGCAAGTCACCATTTCATTGTGTTGTTTTAAGGAAGCAATATTATGCAATTTATTAGTAATCTTTTTGAAGATTATATTCTTGTGCAAGTTCTTGGGGATCCTGCAGAGAACATTGAGAAACTTAAAAATAGGTCTGTTGCAAAATGAAAAAAAGGACATTGTAGACTAAAATATTTTTATTTCTGCATTTCAAAGCTTCAAATCATGTCCTTTAAGTTAAGTTTTTTACAAGTATGATTTAAGAATAACGTTGAAATAAAAATGTAGAGTGTATTTATTTTATCAATGAATTTGCTCAACAAATTTGAACACACAGTTATTATTACTATTTAAGCCTTTAAAATAGGTTTTTCTAATAGAAAATAAAACTTTTATTTCATTTTTAAGAATAATTTGCAAAATTAAGACAAAAGAAACCAACATTTTGTTATTAAATAAAAAAATAAATCAATTTCAAAACTTATGTCTGAAGGGGACGGACATTACGGGACGGACATTACAGATAACTTTTACATTTTCTCACTTTTTTCAAAAAGTACTTGGTAGATTTTAAAGATTTTTTAAAACTTTATTAATGACATCATTTGTTAAAAGACTACAACAGCTATTTGCAGGTCAGTAGTCTATGTCACAATTTACTCATGGGGGACGGACATTACAGTTTTTTCGTAACATTCATCAAACGCTAACATATTTGGACACATAATTTTTTATGGTTTATTACACTGTCCTACAATTTGAACAGTGTAAACTTACATTATTACCAGCTTCATCTGTGATATTTAACAAGTTCTGGGTGTTATGGTTGCTATTTTGCTGTCATTTTTGCATGTTCAGTGTTTTAAGATTTCTTGAGCGTTACATAGGCACTTGTTGCATTCAAACCAAGATATCAATACAGATAAATTAAAAAAATATAATGTATCATATACCAAATTAAAGCTGTGTCTCTTGTGTTTAAAACCAAACCAAACTTAAATATATTAGAAGTAGTATGGTCCTGTTATAAAGGTTTTAAAAAGGGTGAAATTTTCAAAGCTAACGTGTTACAGGGAAAAATTGCCATTTTTGGACCGGTTCTGCAGATCCTGTAAAAAAACGTTTGGAAATATATGAAAAATTTTCACCTGCACATTCTTATGTACACTACAGCTTTCTTAAAAACTTTATTTCATGGCTCTATCATGGTTAGTTAAAAAGATATGGCTTTGTACACATTTTTTACACCAATTGGGCACTTTACTGTGCATCAGGCCATATACGATGGCCGCCCATTGCAGACATATATGTAGTATCAGTTTGTAAAATTGGTTGGTCTTGCAGTCGAAATATTGAGGTAAGGAGCCACTTAAACTCACGAAATGGAAGATTTTAGCAGAATTTAATTTTTAAATTAAATAAAACAACTGAAGTTAACCAAACTGTAAATATGTTCCAGTTAATGTTTTCCGTTGATATCCTTTACGAAAATTTGGTGTTCTTATACCTAAAATGTTGCTTCGCAGGTACTCCCAAAGTGAGTCTGAACATTTTTTTATTGTTGAAATGATTGCTTTTTTAAAACTGTTGCTGGAAGATTAGTTGACTGTTTGTTTATATGTGATCAACTGATACTGATTCACAAGACATAAAACTATAATTTTAAACGAGATTTTGAAATATCATATTGGACACTTCTGTTGCGATGTAACTTTTTGGTCGTCCCACGAATTCTGGTGCACATATTCCTGTGACGTCATAGGTCAACACACTTTATATTTTGGAAGCTGTATAAACAATGTGACAACCAGCATAAATGAATTAAGTCGTATGTTAAATGTTAGATGTTCATGGTTATATTTTGACCTTGGTTGTTTCTTTGTTTAATTTTTTGTACTCCGTAGTGTTATAAAGGGTTCTAATTACCACGAAAACTGGGCCAACCAGCATAATACCAAATTCATGCTTGGACTGCACTAAAAGGACACACGTTTTAATAACAGCTGAACAATTTGTGACTTTTGTATTAGGAATGATGTACTGCTTGCTTATCTATTGCTATCAGGAAGTATATCAATATCCGTTTTCCTGAAATTGCAAACGATTCTCATGACTTGATATTGAGTAATATTTTTTGTCAATCTTTCCATATTTTGTGAAGCTTTATCGTGACTAGTTTTTGACCTAATTCAGTTGCGAGATGTAAAAGATACAATTTAAATCCTTTCATTATGTCTTCAGCTCGAGATGGCATTTTGAATTATGTGGTAAGTAAGTTAAACTCGCAGATTTTGCTGTCCGTTTCCAACAGGTTCCCAGTGTCAACAATCCAATATGGCCGACTTCCGCTTGGTACTACTTTTCCTCCGCTCGTAAAGTAAACAAACGGTTGACAGATACTTAAATCTTTGAAAAATATGTACTTTTGACATATTTTTTCTTAATGATATTGCAAATAATTCATTAGATCTTGTCTATCACGATGTTTGAAACGCTAAAATATTATATAAATTTCAAGTCTATTTTGTGCCAAAGTCTGACGTAGCAACATCCGGTTGGATGTCCTTAGGCTAAAAAAAAATTAGAACTATCGCAGTTTTGTAAGAAACTACTCTTTGGTTCTTTCTGACAGTTTCATAAAGGTAAATTAGAAAACAAGGCGGGGGTTCCCGTATTACATGAAAATGTTAAAGTCCCCCCGGGGACTAATACGGGAAATTGTAGGTTATCTGTGCTATAAAACTATGAAATCTAGATTAAAACTCCTAAAAGGCTGTTTACAACTTTTAACTTTACCTATCTATCTATCTTGTTATACTGCCTCGCACCTCTCATGAGTATTATGGGCAGGATGCACGTCGAGTGTTAATAAAAGATAAAACTACTGGAAGATACAGCATGCCCATTCACGCACTGCAGTACGTGAATCACGTACAAAATATCAAATGCACGCACAAAAATCACTTGTTGGGGGTACATGCACGCAGAGATTTTGAACTCCTATGTTCAACTACCAAATCGCTGTTTATTTCATCGCGCACTTGCCGAATGTTTGGTAAGGTTTAAAATGCAGGTCCGGAGATAATTTTGTTTCCATCACCGACTTCTCGGCGTAATTGTCAGCCGCATAAATGGGTTTGGTAAGCGTATTAGTGTGACGTCACGTGCACCGTGTGCATAAAAAGCAAAATGCAGAAAAGTATTTAAGATTTTATAAATCCAGCAAAAGGTTAGTTAATATTATTTTCTTCGATAATGGACTGCATTTTTGATACGAATTTCATATATCTGTTAGTCGGGCATTTATTATCGATCAGCGATTTTTACCAGTCGTCAGTTGAGTGTATGTTATTTCGGACGAATCGTAATCCGTTCATGAAAACGGGAATTCCATGAATTTTGCTGAAAACTCCGATGTTAAATAATAAATCACTAGTTCATGATGATTCTGTCAAATTACAGCCGAGGAGTCAGTATCTGGAAAGGTTCAGTCCCAAACAGCCCAGAAGAGTGAAAAACAAAATAAAAAACAGTTCAATAGAAAAAAATCAGATCTGCCATGTAGTGTACCACCAAGTTCTGCAGTGCACCCCTAATTTGCAAAGGCAGGGGGTACATGTACCCTTAATTTAAAAAATGAGTGGGCATGCTGAAGATAGCTCCCACAGTCAAGAGAAACAAGACGGTTAAAACTGTTAAAAATAGTAAAGAATAAAAGGGTTAAAAACAACTGTTGTATGATTAATCATTGATTTGGGCCACTGCCTGCTTGAATGATTCATGATCAGGCAGGATCGCAATATGCGTGGGTAAAAGGACTGTGGTATGGGGGAAAAAAGAGTACTTAAAGAAGTCCGCGTTTGCATGGGTTTGGCGGAGACTAAAGTGATGCATGTGTCTTGTTAACCTGTTTTCGGACTTCAAGGTAACTGGGCAGGGAGATCGCTACAAGATTAGTGTTATTACTGTAGCGTGATGGCGTGGCGCCTTCGTGCCGCCACTCTGCCCTGCTCAAAATCCATTTTGCCCTAAAGTCATGATATTTTATGTCCTTTATCATCACAATTCAGCCCTAACCTTAATCCGATGCGTGCTCGGCATTGGATTGCTGATTACATAAACGCCCGAGGCGATCAAAAGACACATGTACACCTGTTATTTTCCGATAATCACGTGTCGTTACTGCACATGTACGTGACGTCAGAAATTGGTCGGTGTTTTCTTTGATATTTGTACAAAGGTATCAGGGTCCGTGTTTTAATCCAAGGCAATCATGGTGTTTAGAATAAATCATCGTGAATTATATTTTTAATCAATTAATTATTTTAATGACCGAGTTGTTCACACATTTATTAGGGATGGATTTCAATAATATTTGTGAGTACTTTAAACAAAAGAAAAAGTTACAGACCGGCGGAGATCAAAATACATTTGAACACGATTGATAATTGAGATGGGTAAGTGGAATCTTAAGTATAATAGTCGTAAAATACAAAGCATTTCTCGATGAGAATTTAAAGAACGAACACTCAATTTTGTAAATTGTAACATAAGAAAAAAGTGTCTGCAAAACGTAAATTAGCACAGCTTGAAAAAGATAGAGCAATGGTTTAAAAAAAGGAATTGTCAGATTTCTTTGTATTAAAAGCTGTTAAAATCGCGAAAAAATTGAAGAAATATATATGAAAATCACGGACATGCGAGGTCACGAAAATATGTGACAAACGGGGAACAACTGAAGAAAAAAAAATGCAGGAAACAAACAGAGAAATATTACATGCACACCTAGATATTATGACATTAACTCTATGACCCTTGACTCGACCCACCTTAGCTCTTGAAAATGTGATTTTGTCCTAAGAAGAGTTAGGCTGAAGGGTCAAAGACCATTCAGTTTCATAGCCTACTGAACTAAACATCCTGTCTCTAGGAATTCATCAGAAGCTCTCTGAAATAACTAATAGCCAGGAGCTTCAGTTTCAGGATTTTCAATTTTTCAAACTTTCACCCCTTTAATCAGTGGCACTGTTTTCCAATTGTCCTACGTGTTACAATGTATTTTATGACATTAATTTACGTGTAGATACAATATACTGCTTTAATAATATCTTTTGTTACTCTTATTAGGAAAATGTCATAAAGGCTAGTGTTACAGTAGTTAGTAAGCACACATTATGAATCACAACAATTAACGGAAACCCCCATCTCTAAAAGAAAGTTGCGCACTGTTGCCCTGCCCTTTTCTGACAGCCCCATGCCCTTTTTTCATCCTGGATATAACGCTAAAGATTGTAGTATATTTTGTAAAACATAACCAATTTGGAGTCTTGACGCCTGTTCTCAAGGGTGCTCCATCCAAGGGTGTTCTGCAGGTCTGTCACACTGGTATCTCTGGAATAATCATTTTTTACCCATCTGATTGTGCGTCGCTGGACCATCTCCAGCTTGTGAATATTAACCTGGGTGTGTGGTGATGCATACTATAGTTGTGGTCTGACTAATGTTTTGTAAGAGAGTGATTTGATATTTTCATGTTTTGTTTTGATATTACTTTTAAGAAAGCCCAGTGTTCTCTTTGCATTTTTTGTTATTCTTGAGATGTGTGTATTCCAGCTGAGATCTTGGCTGATGTCTACACCAAGGTATTTTGCATCCTTAACTGGTGAGAGTGTTCGACCATGAAGCTTAAATGGGAACTGGATAGGTTTTCTACTACATGTGATATTGAGGACCTGGCATTTACTAGGGTTAAATTCCATGTTACCTGTTTACTTGTTGTTGTCTACAATTTACATAGCTAAAACAACTTTAGTATACCTGGTTTATATGCTTGACAGAATAGTAGAGCCACACCTGATGAAAAACAAAATATCAAAATAGTGGCATTAGAGTTTTGGAAGCCAGATCTACAATTTACAAAGAATGTTGTGTTAACAGCTGTTCAGGTCAAAGTCATGTTGATATCCAGTTAATTCGATTTGACACTGGCAACATAGCTTTATAGGAAAGAGATTCATGTTTAGCTATCCTGGATGCTGTTAATAAATGTATTTGTTCATGGTGCATAGAATGACAGTTTATGAAGACCGAAAACAAGAGAATGATATATAACTTACAGTTTAATTGCAGAAATTTGTAAATATTGATTTACAAATCAAGTAAAAATGGGTCAAACTGACAAGTCAGATGAATAAGACTAGTTGTAATTCAGGGTCATACTCTTAAAGTACTTGTGTTTGGGTCAACAGGCTGGTAAAGTTGCCCAATATGGCTTAGAAGCCTAATCAAGCTTTTATTGCCCAATCAGGCTTTTATTTATCAATAGAAATTTTTTTTTTTTTTTTTTTGTGGATATTTTTCAAAGTATTTTGTACATAATTTCTGAAATCCTAGAATATGCTTCTTGCAACACTAGATGATGTAAGAAGTCGTCAACATCACCTAATTATTATCAGCCACTTTTTGTGCCAGAATTCTAGCATTTTTACTTTCACTTTGCATGTAAACATGTATGTTTAATGTTAAATAAACAAAGCCTCTTTGGCCAAAAAGTAGGAGTTTTATTTGGATAAAAAGTTGGTGTTTGTAACAAGGGAACACCAGGTGAAGAAATGTAGGATTTTCAAAGCAATTCATTAAATATTTCTTGAAATATTGATATAATTCTTAGTTTCTTTTCATAAATCTAACCCAATCAGGCAATAAAAGCTTGATTGGGCTTCTAAGCCTGATCAGGCAATGTTACCAGCCTGGTCAATGTATAGAGGAAGTCGTTGAGCCAAAGAGTCAAAGGGTCCTACAGAGTTATTGACAAGGTTAGCTTTTAAAAAAGCTAGAAAACAGTGCAAAATTATTGGTTTTTGGTAAGAAAATGAAACATTTTCTGTGAACTGTCAAATAGATGAAGCAAAACCAAGTTTGATTTTATATCATTGACCCCAATTATTGTAATATGCAAATCCAAAAATTTCAAAATGAGGTCCAAACAGAAAATTACAAATGTAAATACTTTGAACATCAATAATAAAATATTAGGTAACAGTAATGACCCTATTTGTAGGAATTTTTTTTTGCTCCTCTCAATGTATACGTACAATGCAAAAGCTGGTATTTTCAAGTATACTTAAGTGAGAATGTTACAAAGGGAGATTATTCATTAAAGTAAGGTATACAGGAGATATTCCTCTGCTATAAGACAGGGTACAACTCTTCAACAGAAGATGTAGTAGACACTAATTTAGTAATATGATGTATGTTATGAAATGAGAAATGGTCGTTACTTAAATTATAATAAAGTGAAGCTGTTCCCAATTCTACTGACTTACATAAAGGTTGTTCAAGATTTTGTTGACTGGTAATTGAAAAACACATGCTTTAATACACAAACTAAATTTTTTGTATCTAATTAGAAAAAATACATATCACAAGTTTCCCTTCCGTGTCATTGAATACTTTATGTTAATTCATGATGTTTCTTTCTGTGTCATTGCAAAACTGTGAGACACATCTTTCATGGGCATTTGTCACTTATAAATGAGGGACAGCTCTTGTTTGTCTCTAGTTTTACTTTACATGATTGAAAAGAATTAAAAATTTTGAAATTACACATTTATTCACACTTCTTTCTCATCAAAAACGTAAAAACCATTGAGGCAATTATGAATACCTTGTAAAATGAGACTATCTACTCACTTACTAGTGGTATTCTTAGAAGGTAAAACATTTAAAGCATCCAGACTGGTTACTAATGTTATTTGTATTTTGATGCTGTCTAAAATAAAGTAAGAAATTTCTCTTTCTCGTAAAGGTAGTGAAAATGGCAATGCGAAACTTGGTGGATGGGGAATGTGGTGGGACAAACTCCCTGATGAAACTGACTTCACATATGACAAAAGACAGGGCTATGAGACAGGTAGGTTATTGAATTGTTCATTTAAACTTCTTTCTGTCTCTTGTAATTTGGATGTTTGAATATCCAGATAACTTAGGGCTGAAAGTTAGTCGGTCGATACCGTCATTATCATTCTGTTACTGAGAATAAGTCAGCCTGTAGCATTGATCCAGGAGGTGACAGAAGAAACAAAAGAGAGACACAGATATAATTCAAAGATCTCTTAACCCTGGTTTTGTTGGACCCTGCAAAAATCAGCTTTTTGAGACTTAAATATGCCAAAATAATGCATGAAGTTTCCAATTCCAGTAGCTGTAATTTTATCCCATTTATATCCGAGTGCGGTCAGAATTTACTTGTAATCTGAATGACGCATAATAAATATTTTGAGATATTACAAAATAAAGGTCATATTTATACAATGTATATATTAGTAAAACTAATTTCCCCCAAATTTTACATTGTACAAGTAATATATCCCAATTGAAAGGGACCCAGGACCCAGTCCTGGAAAGGTGAAAAAAATCACAGTAATTTATGTATTTATAAGATGTATTAAATATCGTATTGACAAGTGAAACACATACTTTTTATTTAGTTTGCAAATGTATTCACTCTAGTTAATGAAGAAAGTTTGGAGCTAATCAAGTTATTGTTGAGTCACAAGTCTTGGAGAAAAGTTAATACTGGAGTCATAAGGTAGAGTAAGACCATGACCTTAGCAGACCTGCAGAGTAACTCCCACTTAAGTTATATATACCTTAGTAGCTGCTACCTGTAAAACGTAATGCATCTGTTACTATATGGCAACATTCTATGCACTTTTGTGTTGCTTTTTCAGGAGGGATTTTTGCCAAACAGACCTGGTTCAAGAGTACAGCATCCTGTAAGTATATGCATGTTTTAAGACTCTGGTATATGTTTAGAAGTGACAAATATATAATATGGTCACAGAAACTGCTGAAATTGAGTTACTTAGAGCACTTTTTGTACATTTAGTACAAGACACAAACCAGAATTGAACTTTTACTGTATAGCCTTTTTTAGCCTCATTTTGCGTCTACTGGGATGCTGACTGAAATTTACTGACTGAATAGTAAACAGTGCAGATCATGATCAGTTTTATCTGAGCTCATCACAAAATCAGAATCAGTTGCGTCAAGAAGTTTAGGATTAATTTTGTTCTTTTTAATCCAAAACGTGGTAAGTGTTTCATCAATTAACTTATTGCTCAGTGTTCATTATGACATACATTACTGTTCATGAAATTTAATATCAACAAATCTGGTCGAAAATCTCATTCAGCTGCATTGTATTTATATAATGATATATTTTCCCCCGCCAACTAATTCTACACATGTGATTACAGATAGAACGACCACTTGCTGAGGCAGCCCCACATGAAGTAAGTGTTGTACATTTTAGCTGTTACCTTATTTGTCTTACCGTAAGTACTCTGCAGAAGTCAAGTAAAATTTTGGAAGGCAATTTTGGTATCGTAATTGGTTGACTTACTGCCGAGTATTTATGGTACTTCAAATGTTTGACCAAGGTATGCTGTTACCTGTTTTTGCACCAAAACTGTGGACTGTGCTAAGGCAGTTCACTGACTAAGTTATAATGATTTAAAGGATGGGGTCTTGTATACAAATTTTCATCAATCTCTTTTTCTCTAGACACAATCAATTTTGCTGAGTATGGCAGTTTGGATGAAATGCAGATTTTCAAGACAAACTTTACTGAAAACAGTCATGTTGTTCACTTCTACTTGCAAGCAATAATCATTTTAGTTAACAACATTCTTAATACCAAGCATGCTTATAGTGAGTGCACTTATAGTGACGGATACTGTTGCTACTAATTGTAAAAGTTTGCATTGAACTATTAGGAAATTACACAATGTAAATCTGGTTAAAAAAAAAAACGATGTCATTCTATGCTAAACTACATTGTACATAGGTCAGAATGGTTAAAACTATATGTATTCTGAAGGATCATGTACATTTTGCATGACAGGGTTTTTATATCTAGCGCACAGTATTGTTATGACTCTGTGGAGGTCAGATTTAGGGCTCATCTGCTAATGTATTTCCTTTATAGTATATAGACTTAATGTTTATAACGGAAATTTTGAATTGTAGTTAGTTGATGAGTTCCTTGGTAGTCAGCGTGTTGCCATGGCGCCTCACACATTCCATATGGGCAGTTTACTACAGGAAATGAGGGAAATAGAAGAGGCAGAACAAACATTCGTACCACAAAGAGGTTTGTTGAATAATCTCTTATAGTAACAGATACAGCCATCTTGATCAAGTTGATGGTAAAGTTGTTTTAGTCACTGTCTTGAATTTGCTGCCACCTCTTGCTGATTCAGGACCATGGGTTTAACCATGGCTTTTTATGTAATAAAATTGGCAGTTTCTTTCGGAGGATGGGATGTAGCACTTGTCATTTCTTCAAATCATGGTTAGGTAAACTGCCTGCCTGTAAATAAATGAAAGACTGTTGAAACAGATGTTAAACCCCAAGATCAAATTAAAGAAGAACAAATACCATAAATGCATCTTATTTGATCCTTGTTTGAATTTCAAATCAATGAAGCTATCATATATTCAGTATGACAGAACAGTCCTTATTAGTAATACAAACATGTAATACCAATTTAAAGTGTTTTGTTATTTTTTGTTCTTTCAGACATCAAAGTTGTAATTGAAATATTGTATAGCTGTCCAGATCATATAAAACTGCAATTAAATACAGGGGTTAGATGCAGCTATTTTCTTTCAAACATCTTGGGCTAAGATAAAAGGAAATGGACAAGCATCTTGTATTAAATCAATTGGATGAAACAGTATCCATAATTCCTTGATGATAGAATTGTTCTTATACATTGTACTAACACTGACTGTATGCTCATATCACTACAATGGACGAGTCTATCTGTCACCACTTGCTGTTCATTAATGCAGCTTGACTACCTCAATAGTCACCACATAGGTCAGGATGATTTAAAGGTATCCAGACTGATCATACATTGTGTAGTTCATTGTGTAGAGGCAGATATTGTCTCCACAAGCATTATGTTTAACTTAAGGTAGTAATACCAGTCCCTGCAGTGTTGATTCTTAACTTGGGTAGAGATTAGCAGCTGTAACAGGGTGGTATCAATTTGAGGAGATTGTGGGTGGGGGGAGGGGGTATGTATCTGTAGCCAGCAGGTCAGTATTTGATAGAGTGACCAATAATGATTTTGAATGCTTTATTATGTTCTGTTCTGTTGTATTCCAAGGACCTGCAATAGCAGAGATGGCAATCACAGATCCAGGAGGGTGGGCTAATGAGTTCTTAGCAACAGAAAATGAAAAGCCAGGTGATTGGTCAAATGAGTTTATTGGTAATGCCCCTGGTAACCAGATGACCAGAGTTCCACCAATGAACATGAAATGGGCAGAGGAATACCTAGATCAGACAGAACACAGACCTTGGTATGGTAAATTTTGATAATTCACTAAAGCTCACAGTTTCTTCATTCTGCAAAAGAATATGTGTCTTAAGTTTGTATACAATGTACATCATACATTGCATAGTGTTATTTTAGGAAAAGTTTTTGTCACTAAAAAGGTGACATAATGATATTGTTTATAGTTGAAGGTCAGCATACATGTGTTTCTTTAGTTTGAAAAGTCTTGGCCTTTGAGACATACTGTAACAGACATTTTCAGTGCTGAATTGGTCAAAGACATAGCTTCTAAAATAGTTTGTTTCACTGTGCATTGTGTTAATTTAATCCAAAATATCGCTGAATATGTAAAAAAAGATATTGAGAAATATTTCTAAAGCATTCAGCATCCTAAAAGAATATTTTTCTGATATAGAAAAATCCGTAGCAATATCTATTACTTCACAAAGAAGAAGAAGAAAATGCCTATGCTGATATTGTTTTCCTTGTCACCCAGGCATCTTTTGTCAGTGCCTTTGAACCTGTTTTAGGGTCCGTTGTTGCATTGAATATCTAAACAGAAAATTTTGAAAATTAGAAAACACAATTTCATCTGACAAGTGCACATAACAGTACATTGTATAATTCTGTCTTTCATTTTAAATAGGACAGAAGAGTCTGAAAGAGAGATTTTAGATGACTCCAAGTGGATTGATGACTTCAGGGCAAATGAAGGTGACCTTCAAAAGACTGCTAAAGATTTACTAGACAGTGTTGATGACCCAAAGTTAAACAGTTCAGAGGTATGGCATTTAAATGAAATTTTCTCAGCTTTATCAAAAAATGGCAACTGTAAAAGATATTAATTCCATCACACTTGAAAAATGGCAAATTTCTAGTTGCATTTGTAAATATACCAGTTCAACATATTAAACAAAAAAAATGGCAAATTTTAAATACATTTAAAAGGAATCCAAAAACCAGCCAAAATTTAAGCAATCAATACTTTATTGATGTGGAGGTTAATTGTGTATTTTTTGGACAGCTATCTTGACATCATTTATGTAATTATATGTTAGATTCATTGTTCAGTAACATTTTGTTGTTTGAAGCCAAGTTTCTTCTTCATGGTTCAGTCATGTTTTGCTATTTCTAGGCAAGTTTTCTTTTTTGGTCATTCGCAAAGATAAAAGAGAAGTGGAAGAATTGTCACCAGTGACCAGTCACATAATAAAATTATGCTATGTGCTTTGACTGCAGTGATCACTTGCACTTGGTCCCATTGTTTGCTGGGTTAGATTGCCTTTTTAAAGGCTGTTAAAACTGTCAACAAAAAGTATAATTGGAAATGAGTGGTATAAAAAATTTGTTTAGACATTTCATGGAATTTTAGACTTTAGAAAATTTGGGTCACTTTCCATCAAGTGTGACAGAAGGAATGTATTGTGTTATTGCGCTGGTCATCCGTCCATCTGTCAGCACATACAATGTCCGTCCATAACAAATTTCTGTCCTGAGCTATATCTACCACATTGGTAACACAACTTCAATCAAACTTTGTGGAAATGTTTATTACTATACACAGTTGAATAACTTCAGAAACACAGGAGTTATAGCCCTTTGAAAATTGAACGCATTGAATATGATAATAAATTTTCATGCTTTTCTTCATACTTGTAATGCATAGTGTTTTGTATTGGTTGTATATAAATGATTGTAACAGGTAAATTTGCCATTTTATGCTTAACTCCATTCCATTTGCATATTATATTCACATTATCATATTCATATACACATTGCTTCAGCACACATATAATCAGAAGTGTCTATGTTATATTGGTTACTTTGGTAACTGTCATGTCAATATATGTTATTCAGGGTTGTTTGAGTTGAAGGAGCTTTAGTGTTGTCTTGATCATGTCCACTCTCTTTGACCTGACATGACCCGAGCTGCAAGATTTGTTTGTACTTCCTAGCTCATCTTTAATTATTATGATGTATCTTATTGAGTGCTACTTTATAGAAAGTCATGTTTTTGATTTACACATTTTTATACAAATCAATTTTATTATACCCCCACAAAACGAAGTTTAGGGGGGGGTATATAGGAGTGAGCTTGTCGGTTTGTCGGTCGGTCTGTTGCTTTTCATGGTTTCCAGATGATAACTCATGAACGACTTTACCCTTTTGAATAATTTTTGGTACACACGTGCAACTTCATGAAATACAGGTCAAGTTCAACTTTGGGGTCAGTAGGTCAAAGGTCAAGGTCACAGTGACTCTGAACTGTAAATCAGTTTCCGGATGATAACCCATGAAAGACTTGACCGATTTAAATAATTTTTGGTACACACGTGCAACTTTATGAAATACAGGTCAAGTTCGACTTTGGGTCAGTAGATCAAAGGTCAAGGTCACAGTGACTCTGAACTGTAAAACAGTTTCCGGATGATAACTCATGAAAGGCTTGACCGATTTGAATAATTTTTGGTACACACGTGCAACTTTATGAAATACAGGTCAAGTTCGACTTTGGGGTCAGTAGGTCAAAGGTCAAGGTCACAGTGACTCTGAACTGTAAAACAGTTTCCGGATGATAACTCATGAAAGGCTTGACCGATTTAAATAATTTTCGGTACACAGCTGTAACATCATGAAATACAGGTCAAGTTCGACTTTGGGGTCAGTAGGTCAAAACTCAAGGTCACAGTGACTCTGAACTGTAATGTAAAACAGTTTCCGGATGATAACTCATGAAAGGCTTGACCGATTTAAATAATTTTCGGTACACAGCTGTAACATCATGAAATACAGGTCAAGTTCGACTTTGGGGTCAGTAGGTCAAAGGTCAAGGTCTCATTTACACAAGTTATTGTATAATAACTCAACTCTATGTCCTTGTGGCCATTCCTTTCTTATGGTTGCCATACTTCTGTGACAAAGCTGTATTGTGGGGGTATAATTCGTCACTCTTGTGACAGTTCTAGTTTTTGATAAAAGAAACCACAAAGATCTGGTTCCCCACTGCATGGTCATCAAACCCAATATATGGTTTTGCAAACTAAGACTCGAAATATGTCGTTATACCACAGAAAATCACTAATTACATTGCCTTCAAAGTGATACTACCATTCAATGTGACCATTTTAATTCATTTAACATAAAAAAATAGCCTATTACAGTTTTATTCCCGTTGAAAATAGCAAAATCTTGTTTGGCTTTCGTCTTAAAAAGTTTTAAGTGTACCATTTTGTCAGTTTTTCTTTTCATTTCTATCTGCAAGTAAGAGGAATAACTCTGTATAATTTCAAAATTACATGTATTCAAAGCATTCATTGTTTTTTCAATCTTCTTACCTGACATTAACGCAGTATCACCATTTTGAAGGGTGATATAACTTTAAAATGGTGAGTTTATATTACTCTTGGCGTTGCTTGATGCTTTAAGTGATATACATTTCAGATCACCTCCTGTATAACTGTGTCAATAGATCTTAATGCAATTGCAATGTTGTATTTATGAGTACTTTCCCTTAATATGGGATACAAAATTTTGTAGGTTTCAGAAATTGAGTAAAATTGACACCCTACATTAGTACAGAGTACCGTTATATCCTTGAGATATTAGTTCTCAAAATTGTAACTGGAGACTCGTTAGTGAGTGGATTTTTTTTTGTCTTTCACAGTTCATGAGATTTGTAAAAAAGATCAGTGATGGGGATGTCACTATAAAAGATAACGAAGTTATTGAAAAATCTGTAGATGAAAAGTCTGAGGAATGGGCAAATGAATTTGCCATGAAAGGTCAAGAAACACATCCAAATAATCAGGTACTCGGTTAAGTAACTATCAAGTTAAACTGAACTAGTTTGCTGTGCTTTGCAGTGTATCCTAGCCCCCCTCCCACACCTTTTGAAAATTTAAATGTCATTGTTGTATAGAATAGCTTTTTGTGTGGATTTACCTCCCTTAGTTTGTTATTAGCTACAGCTAGCTGTATATGCATATAATGTTATGGAGTACTTTAAGTCTTACCCTGCTAAACCTATGAAATGGACCAGTCTGTAATACAATTTGGATGGTACCATTGTGTTCAAAGGGATGTTCAGTGGAAATTTACTGAATGAATAGTGAACAGTGCAGACTGTTGTCAGATTGCATAGATATGCAGACTGATCATGATCTGCACTGGTTAAAAAGGCAGAATGATTTGCCACCAGCAGGGTAAGGTTTAAAGACCTCATCATTTAGTATCCATTCCATGTTTTACTCCACCACCAGAAAAAAGGAGCTAGTAACATGCAGAGCTTTATCTGAATGTTTCTGTATTCTCCTGAACAATTATGGTACAATGTCTCAGTACTACATAAATCAGGAAAACAAATAAGTATTTACTGTACAGTATGGCTGTATGCTTTTAAATACCTGTACATGTAATATATGTTATCATTGAGCAGGGTGATTTCTTATCATGTATAAATCAATTTTTTAATCCTCCATTTTCATTTTCATGCCCAAAACTTGAAAAGTATGACTGAGGAATCAATTGAAATCTCATAAAATGCCTATGAACATTTAAAGGAAGTACAGCATAGAAATTACAGATATATTATAGATACAAAATTTTATTAAGAGTCAGTTATTTAACCTTCTCCATGCTTTGTTGCTAAAATGGGCTGGTCTTTTAACAGTGCAGATCATGATCTGACAGCATAAATATACAGGCTGATCATGATCTACATAGGTCACTGAATCATTTCCTGCCAACAGGGTGAAAGTGAGCAATATAACATTAGTGATGTGTAGTTGTTGGCCAAGGTACTAGTTTAATCCATAGGATAATAGTAATAGTATGTGTATTGCAACATATAACTACATGTAGCTTATAGTTTATACTCTTTCAGTTTATACTAATTCAGTTATCCTCAATTGCTAAACAAGTACTTACAGCATAGATTAATTGCTCTTGACTGACTCACTCCAGATTGAATTAATCTTGAAGAGTTAGAGGCAATGTGAAACTATTTGTGTCCTGCCTAAGGACACTACTGACATTGGTCTGGTAGGGATCTAACCCGGGACCCTCTTATCCTGAGGCGAACCTGCTATCACTTCACTACAGGGATTCCACCTGTTACTGACCTATTAAGAGAAGATTAACTCAATGTCAGTATCTTCATAACACGGTTCAACGTTAATCCATCTAAAAAGTTGTAAGCACAAAACTTAAGATAAAGGAAAAAATCATACCTGCACTATTTTTTAGCTCGACTTTTCTATGAAAATGGGAGCTATCCTACCGGCGTCGGCATCGGCGTTCGTGTCACACCTTGGTTAAGTTTTTCGTACCACCCCACTTTATTTCAAAACCATTGGAGGTATTGCTTTGAAACTAACCGTACTTGTTTATCATCATGACCTATATCAACAGACAAGAGTACATAACTCTGTCAAGGTTTTGAACAGAATTATGCCCCTTTTTTACTTAGAAAATACATTGAATATGGGTAAAATCCACTTATTGCCTTAACCCTTTGAGATATTGCTTTGAAACTTTGAATGCTTGTTTACATCATTACCCCCATGTGTAGGCAAGAGAAGGTAACTCTGTCAGGGATTTGTTTTAAAAATTAAGGCCCTTTATCGACTTAGAATCTTGGTTAAGTTTTTCGTACCAGTCCACTTTTTGACTAAACTGTTCGAGATATTACTTTGAAAGTTGGAATACGTGTTTACCATTATGATCCCAAAACATGGGCAGGAGAAGGTAATTCTGTCAAGGATTTTATATGAATTATGGCCCTTTTTGACTTAGAAACTCAGTTAAAATTTTCATTCTTGTCCACTTGTTGACTTAACCATTTGAGATATTACTTTGAAAGTTGGAGTACTTATGTACCATCATGAGACCTATCTGTAAGCAAGAGAAGATAACTCTGTGAAAATGTTTCTTGATTTGTAACTGTCAAAGTTTTGTTTTATTGGCAAGCACTAAAAAAGTCGAGCGCGCTGTCCTACTGACAGCTCTTGTTTAAACCTTAGTGAAGACTAGATACTTGGTTATGGGCCCACACGCATGATTAATCGCCTAGGAGATGTTTAGTTGTCTTTTCTTCAATGCTTGAGTATGTGTATCTCTAATGCAAAAGTACAGTAACAGAGGTACATGTAGTGGTTCAGATATGTTCATACTGTAGATAATGACATACTCGTGAGAACTGCATTTTTGCATTATTTTCGCGACAGCACTCTATCTCGGATTCATCATTTTGCTAATTCAAATTTTTCGAAAATGATTTATATTGATTCAACAGGGTCATCTAGCAGCATTGCTTGTTCACGATTGCACGGTCTTGTGAATTGACCCGGAGATAAAAAATTGTGAACTTTTTGTCTCGCAAATTCAAAGTGATCTACTGTATATGTTTGAAACCATTACTAGTAATTCTTGGTCTCTTGGACTGATGATTCATACACAACTTAAATATAGTAGATGTATTCCATTATCAGATATTCCTGTATTAGAAATTCAGCGAAGACCAAGAGTCAGTCTGTTTTCTTTTAATAGAACAGTCACCAATGTTTGTCAAGTGAAAACACATGAATAGACATTAGACATTCTTGTTTCTTTAGAAAGTTGTATGAATAATGATATTATTCTTACAGTAAGTTTTCAGTTAAGACAAATATAGCATATAATTCATAATGTAGTTGACATTTTTGATGTCATTTTAAAAGTTAACAAAATTATGTTATTTAAAACTTATTGTATGACATGACTTTTGTGTTGATATTTCAGAGATCTCTGGTAGATAAGTGGGAGGAGGAGTTTATGTCAGAGAAGAGCGTGAATGATGCAGAATTCTGGGAAAAACTAGAGCAACACTGGCAGGATGTAGCACAGTAAGCCATGTGGAACTGTTATATACATCTTTTAATCAATCACCTACTTCATAGAAGCACCTTTCCACAGCTTCAACAATATGTTTAGCAATATCATGTACAACTTTCGAGATAATATAACAAAAACATACAGTTGAACTGCTGGTCATCATGTTAAGGTACAGCTGTTGGCTGTCTGGGTTTTCTGTTCAAAACATTCGCTTGAACCATTGGTCCTTTGTGAAAAGTCACAAACAACCATCAACTACCCTAACTGGATTCTCCATCCAAAGTTTACTGTTGAACCTTTAGTCATCATTATCTTACTGGATTTTCAATCCCATATGCACAGTTGAATCTTCAATTTTAACACAATATTGTATTTCTTGTAGGACAGGAGAAGAGAATGCCTGGTTGACAGACTTTGAAGATTCACAACCTTATAAGGTATTTATTGCATTATATTAGAACTCTATTGCACTGTCCCAACATTGTTAACATGGAGGTCACTGTTTTGAATGAATTTGAAAATGTTTCAGATTCATAAAATGCAAATTTTTCCAGTGTTTCATACTTGTAACACACAGTTCAATTCAGAATCTGTATTACAAGCTAAACTTGTAACATTTTAATGTCCACTGTCACTAGCTTAAGACATCATTGCTATACCTTATAATTATGTTAACTGTGTTGGAAGGTCAACTTAAACAAGCTTTACAGTGTCGTACAAAGGCATTTAATAGTCCTCAGCTTCAACATGTCAGATTAGCTTTTGGACATGTACAAATAAATTTTGAACACTGTCAAGTTGACCAGAGCCTGGTACCATGAAAACCCAGCTCAAAAGTAGATATTTAAACCATTTCATTGACTTGGAATCTTTTAAACAAACAGGAGTACAAGTTTGAGGAAGACAATCCGCTAGTGAATCACCCCGATCCATTCCAAGCTGGCCTTGAGAAGTTACAACAGGGTGATATACCAAATGCTGTTCTGCTGTTTGAAGCAGCTGTGAAAAAAGATGAAACACATGCTGAGGTATTAATGTTGTTTCAACTAGTCGTTCAGTCTGTAGACACGCTGTAGTTAAAGTACAAAGTTGAACTACTTTTGTCAATATCTGTTCACCTTGTAGTTAGTACCAAGTTGAACTACTTTTGTCAATTTCTGTACACCTTGTGGTTAAAGTACAAAGTTGAACTACTTTTATCAATATCTGTACACCTTGTAGTTTATCTTGGAGTGTTGGCAGATTATTGTATACTTTGTAGTTAAACTATAAACTACTTTAAAATTTGATAGTCTCGGTACACATTGAATTTTAAATTGGATCTTTTTTTGACTTTCTATAACTTGATATCAAAAAGGGACTACTTTAGTCAGTATGTAACATACATTGTAAAGAAAGGACAGTCTACTTGTTACATGCTGTTAAAGTTTGGTCTACTTTTGTTTATATAACCTATATTTAGAATTGAAACTACTTTATGTTTAATTACTGGTTTCAGGCTTGGCAGTATTTGGGTACAACACAAGCTGAAAATGAACAGGAACCAGCAGCCATAGCAGCACTTAATAAGTAAGATAATATATAATCTGAGACTATTTCTTTCAATTTATTTTACATTTAAAAAAACTGCTAAGAGCCCTGCTACAAATCAGATTTTTGAACTGTAGTATGGAACAGGTTCATGGGAATATATGCTGGAGAAATAAACACAGTTATGTTAAATGACATTGTTTTATTTCAGTGGTTCCATGCTCCACATTTAGAAAAGTTACTTGTTAAGCTTATGTTGAAGAAATGTTCAGAAGTTAATTTCTGCAAAAGGTAATGTATTCATTACTTTGCATTAGTTTTATTGTTTTTGAAACTTTATTTATATTTTTATTCACAGGTGTTTGGAATTAGATTCAGGTAACCTTATAGCTTTGATGTCACTTGGTGTTAGTTTCACTAACGAGTCACTGGCGTCCCATGCCTGCCATACACTCAAACTCTGGCTGAAACACAATCCAAAATATTCACACCTGGTACCAGAGCCAGTAGAATCACAACCTAAAGTCTCGTCATATGTGTCAAGGTATGTATATCTCAACAAAGTTCTTGATCCCAGCAAAAGTGATTCTTCAATATATGAGAGCCTAATGAGAATCTGAGGTTTTCCGATAAGTTGTTACAAGTATGATTAGTGAATGTAATTAACTCACACAGAATGTTATCATATTCAGATCTATTCACCACTTATGTGTTGTAGATTTCTTTCTGATAGCTTAGGTTATCTTCACCCTCATATTTAACAATGCCCCTTTATAACATTTCTTGTCTACAATTCAGCTGAATGTAGGGAAATGAATCTATTCACATTGTATACAAAAACAAAAATGGGGAAAGTGCACAATGCAAAAATCTGTATGCCTGATTTGCATTATTTTTTTAATAATCCCCATGTTTAATTTTCTCGTATAGAACTTTGAATGACTGAATGCAAAAACATATTGCAGTCCAAGTTCATTTATTAATAAAATGTAACCTGTGAGGCCAATGTCTCAAATTGTCTTGAAATATACATGCATACATTCTGTTTGAATCCTATCAACTCCTACAGAGCTGTTCACCTTATAAGGTTAATCTCTATACTGGGACAAGATAAATTGAGCAAGCATAACATTTACCTTGCATCTCTTGAAAATGGTTTACCTGTGTACAGCTATACTGTACTTCAAAGACATGTGTTATTTTACAGTCATGAGCATTCCCAGATACAGGATTTATACATCAGTGCTGCACGTGCCATACCTCAAGGGGAGATAGATGCTGATGTACAATGTGGTCTCGGTGTTCTCTTTAACCTGAGTGGAGAGTATGATAAAGCAGTAGATTGTTTCTCCGCTGCACTACAAGTCAGACCCAAGGTTTGTTACATATCTTGTGTTTCTAGGGTTATGGAAGTGACTGTGTTTAAAAGAAAGCTTGTATTACCGTTTTTAACGGTACATTTGTTTGAGTTCTATACCAACTATAGTAATGACTGTGAAACAAATTCTCACAGACTAGATAAATGCTTATCGAAACTCATTTGGGATTGAATCAACAACAGAGAAAGAGACAGACAGAGACAGAGAGATAGACAGACAGAGAGGGAGCCAATGTGGATTTACTGTATCTTGTCAAGGGGCAGTACAGCCAGGGCACTGGTTTGACAGGAACAGTGTTTTGGCTTCATTTTGCCATAGACACTTTTTTAGTTTAATTAATATGCTTTACCTATCTTACATGTTTTGTTGATGTTTTTAGGATGCTTTATTGTGGAATAAACTTGGTGCAACGTTAGCCAATGGCAGTCGTAGTGAGGAGGCAGTTGATGCATACCATAATGCATTGCAGATAGCACCTGGTTTTATTCGATCTCGATACAATCTCGGAATTGCATGTATTAATCTGGGAGCACATAGGTAAGAACAAACAACATACATTCGTAGTTTCTTTCATTCAATATATACAGAAGATGCATAAGCTTATTGCCAGCAAGTGATATATCAAGTGATATATCATACCAATTGAAAAGGATTGGTTGTTTTTGTATACAATGTATTAATGTTTGTGACTGAACATTGAATATTACCACTGCGCTGACCATATTTGAAGGGCTTTAGTTTGAATATCACTGGTTATAAGTTATCCTGACCCTTGATCAAACATGTATGTTATACTTTTGTGAAGGTACAGACATTTTGTAATGGTTCTAAACAATGATTGGATGAACTGTTTGGAATTGATTTAGCCTAAAGTTTGCCAAAAAAGTGTAATGCTGTTTACAGTTACAACACAAACTTCATCCAGTGATTTGCAGACAATTATTATCAAATTTTAAATACTACTGTTTTGCCTCAGAAATCAGTATTTTGAATAAATAACATGGTTTTAGTTTCTTAGCTGTTCAGGAAGATCACTGCTAGAAGTACACCAATAACCATGTTCGGGACTACATTTACCTCTGTTCAGATTAATCACAGATCCTGAGATGGTACTTTATAAATAGAAATTTCTGAATAAAAGTTATTACTGTTTTCAAGTATAAATTGGTTATTATTCATTTCATGTTTTCTTTACAACAGGGAAGCTGTGGAGCATTTTCTCACTGCTTTAAGTATGCAGAGACAAAGTCACGGCCTGAAAGACCCGCAGTCTGTCATGTCAAACAACATTTGGAGTACGTTACGTATGGCTATATCCTTAATGGGTAAACCAGAACTCTATCAGTATTGTGATAACAAAGACGTTGATACACTTAACAATGTGTTCGGTATGAATTCAACTTCCTGATGGAAATTAAATGATGGAAAGATTGGTGATACGTCAGTAGATTTAAATGGCTCAATTTTATCACACAGAAGACAAATTGTTAGTGATTTTGACTGTGATTCAGATGTAATTGTCAGGGGTAATGAGGATTTAGATGTTCAGGATTCAAAGAAAATGAAAATAGATCAGTTAAGTAGTGATTTGTGTCCGGATGGAGAGGTGAAAAATCACCAGATGAATGAAAGAAGAATATGTATACATGATGAAAGTGAAAATGCTGACAACATGTCAACATTCAAAGCATGTGAAAGTAATGTATACAAGTTACAACACCTAACAAATCAGAGTATACCTTGCGTTAACTTAAAGTTAAATGAAACCGATTATCATGCAAAAACCAGTGCTCATAATCAGATTAGTACACAAGTGCCGGTTTCATCACAAAAGGCAAACAGCTTTATCTGTCCGGAGGAAATCTGCTCCAAGAAAAATGAGGATGGTTTACCAGGTGTTCTAAAACTGATTTTTAACTGAGTTTGTTCACTGTGGGATTGTACATATTCACTGTGCTGGTAAATCTTCATAGCTTTTCAGTCAAACATTCTAAAGACACAGTACAGTATGCTGTTAATATTCTCACATATACACTATCACCATTACCGGTACATCATACTTAAAATCAATGGTCCAGTACTTCTGAATGTTATAGATACATGTCAACAGTTTATTGTAAAATTAAATGAAATTTGGATCATTTACAGCTGTGTTGACATTTATGCATTGTTTAGAGATATCCAAAGGAAAGCAATATCATTGAATAGTGCAATGCTGGACAAAACTTACTCTCAATGATTTGACTAAGTTCCCATATCCCTTTTTTCTACACTATATCTAATCCTAAGAAACAATCGTGTATTTTTCTGTAGGTAATTACAAATTCAAAGAAAATGGACATACATTAGAAATGTTTGGTGGAAAAAATGAAGACTGTCTTAGTGCAGCTTAATTTGCTATGTCAATTTTTGTAGCTTGTGATTTTGATTTAGGGATCATGGCATTGTAAGGTAAATCAGAGATTCACTGTTGAACAGTAGAATCGCCTTGAATATAATATAAAGAGAATTTTTGTCCTTTTTGAAGATATTTTATATACATGTAAATATCAGTATATGAAGACAAAACTTTTAAACATTTCATCTGATATATATTTGCGCCATCTTTTACTTTTCCACCATTCTGCTTTCAGTGACATGCTGGAAATGGCTATATAGACTGAGTGTCTTTGTCATTTACTCACTTATGAAAGCTTAGACAAACCTTGAGCCCGAGATTTAGAAATTAAGATTCATGCATATTAACCATGGTACTATGTATGTGGGGCTTTTTTTTTTTTTTTTTTTTTTTTTTTTTTTTTTTTTTTTTTTGTTTTTTTTTTTTTTTTTTTTTTTTTTTTTTTTTTTTTTTTTTTTTTTTTTTTTTTTTTTTTTTTTTTTTTTTTTTTTTTTTTTTTTTTTTTTTTTTTTTTTTTTTTTTTTTTTTTTTTTTTTTTTTTTTTTTTTTTTTTTTTTTTTTTTTTTTTTTTTTTTTTTTTTTTTTTTTTTTTTTTTTTTTTTTTTTTTTTTTTTTTTTTTTTTTTTTTTTTTTTTTTTTTTTTTTTTTTTTTTTTTTTTTTTTTTTTTTTTTTTTTTTTTTTTTTGGTTTGGGGTTTTTTTTTTTTTTTTTTTTTTTTTTTTTTTTTTTTTTTTTTTTTTTTTTTTTTTTTTTTTTTTTTTTTTTTTTTTTTTTTTTTTTTTTTTTTTTTTTTTTTTTTTTTGGTTGTTTTTATATAAAAAAAAAAATTTTTTTTTTTTTTTTTTTTTTTTTTTTTTTTTTATTTTTTTTTTTTTTCTTTTTTTTTTTTTTTTTTTTTTTTTCCTTTAGCATTGATTGGCAATACACATTTGTGAAAAATACGTTGGAAAATGAGAATATCACACTCTGACTTCATCTGCATGAATCACAATAGTCTGATTTCAGGTAGTTATTTGCTACGTGTAACATATTTATTGGTAAACCAAGTAGTTGTTCTGAGTATCCTTCAATTAGATTTGATATCTCGGAAAAGTTGGAATATTTTGGTTGCTTGTAGTGTAAATGATTATATTTACTTGCAAGAGATTGTATCTTCATGTTAAAGCCAAATTTTTAACTGCTGTAGTAAACTGTCTTACAAGTTATCTTTTTATCTTAGAACTTCTTTACATTTTCAGAATGAAATTTTGTCCTAAAGACTTTATGGCAAACTTAAATACATAAAATATTCAAATTTGATTTTATTCTATCAATATCTTTAGTCAGATGAATGATTACAAGTATTTTTTATCTGGAAAATAATTTTGTGTGGTGGTATCTAAACAGATCAAGCCACAAAATGCAGATGTTTTTATATGTATGCATTTACAGTTTATGATGTTATATAAATTGTGTTGTTGATGCAATTTTAAATACTTTACTGAAAACTTATTCTATTATTATTTTTGTATTAAATACAAAGCAGACAATAAATATAAAACATTATTTGTTACATTGCTTTGTTGTGTTTTTTGAAACTTAAAAATTGAAAAAGGAAAATTTTTACTTTAAATTCAATTATTGCATTTGAAAATTATACTTTACCCTGATCTTAATCATAAAGTGTGTATAATTGTTCTACCCAAAATACCTTTTTTCTCACACCAGACAAGTGTATATGCAAAACTTTGATACCTCTATTGAGCATATGGCCTAGTTATATTATGACTGACAAATCCATCTGATCTCTGCATGTAACACATTTTGATCCTTCTTAGAGTAGGTAAAGCTGGGTGAACAACTTTAGTGCCTATTTTCAGATGAGGTGCTTAAATTTTTTATAAGTTCAAATAAATCTAGAACAAGTCGTTGCTAAAAATACATTTATAAATTTTTATTAAAATTTCTTAAAGTGACATTATGCGCATTTTTTTCAAGTAAAAATCCAGCTGAAAATGGTGTGTGTACAAAAGTGTAGAGGAAATAAAACTTTTAACCCAATACACCAAACTCTTCCCCCTACCAGTATGAAAAAATAACTTTCAAACTACTGATTTTCTTATTTGACTGGGAGAGTCAATTTAAGAAAAGAACAACTGCATGCAGGAGTTGCTTCCCTTCCACTGCCAAATCTCTACCAACATCAACAACGCCACATTCAGCTATCATTTTATCAGTCCGATTTTTATATCTAAAGCGCCAACTTCAAATACTAATGCGGCATAATCATTAATTTAACACATTTAAATGCACAGCAACCAAAAATTGCTTTTATAAAACTGTCACCAAAAATACACTTTGTGCAGTAATATGCGCATAATGTCACTTTAGATATTTAGTTTGCTTACACTAGAAGTAATGATTGTCGCCAAAGAAATACCATTTGCTACAAGTGAGTTCTACTCACCAAAAACACAGTTGGAACAGGCATTAAACTCCTACAACAACAATGGTATTGCCATGCAATATCAAAGCCCGAACCGGATGTTACTGGATAAGAACATATTGACCAAAGTTTTAAAAAAAAATCATTCAGTGGGTTTAGGAGACATAATCATATGACCTTTGACCAAAGAATGACTGAGCTTTGTCATTGCTTATCATGATGAGATGAACATTTGACACAAGTTTGAACAAAAGCTTTTAAAGGAGTAAGGCTATATAGTCTGGTGACCTTTGACCCTTATGTGTGATCTTGATCCAAACATTGTTGAGAAATAGATAATTCACACCCACTCCATTAGATTCAATTACCGAAAGTTTCAAGAAAATCATTCAAAAGATTTAAGAGACATAGAACTATGACTGTTGGCCTTAAATGTATACTTGGCCTTGAGCAGGCTTAGTTGGAACATGGATTAAACATGTAGTCTCCATGAGGTGAACATTTGGCTAAAGTTCCAAAAAATCCTACCAGGGCTTGACGGATATAGTTTGTTGGCTTAAGATATGGGTTACAACAGTTACTGTGAGAAGTTATATTAAAATTAGTCTCAGCATGTAGAAGTTACAACCAAGCCACAAAATACCAGAACATAACCTTTACTTACAAATGAGTGCCCTAAGTGTGCCATTGACCTTCAAAGTAGAATGTTGTGCATGATACACCCTTGTACAATGGACAACTGTCAAGTTATTTTGATATCAGTGTTTGTTGGAGTCACAGCCAGGACTGGAAATAAATGTTAAAGATTGCTATATTACGTTTTGAGCCCTTAGTGTGACCTTGACCTTCAAGGTAGCTTCTAAGGTGTGTTGTATGACAATCCCTTGTAGGATAGGCAGTAATTGAATGAAGTTACATTGTTGTATTTCAAATTTTCAAAATCAGTCGATTCATTCAAAACTGTCAAGTTATTTCGATATCAGTTGGTGTTTGTTGGAATTACAGCCCAGACAACACTTAGTGTGACATTGACCTTCAAGATAGCTTCCTAGGTGTGGTGCATGACACACCCCTTGTATGATGGGCACCTAACTGAGCAGTGAGGTAGGTCATGACTAGTAGAACAAAGGAAAATGTCACAGATACCTCCTTAGCGAAGAATTTTCCTGAATATGTTAGAACATCTCCTTGCTAAGGGGTATTTATCTTGTGTTGTCTTAAACTAGGTTAGAACAAATGTTGGAATCCTCTTTCTATGACGTAATGATAGACTTATTTGGAGGCCTTGGTCCTTGAAGTACAAGGTTATAGTCCAGAAAATGTAAAATAACGATCATTTGAAGAGACTTTTAAACTTTGATCCTTTATTTTGGATTAAGAAGCTCGCAGATTTGAACATAGACAGAGTAACTAGAGGAAGGTTACAATGTGAATGGGAGTCCTTTCGAAGTATGGAAACTGAAATATAAACATTGTAATTCCAGTAATACTGTAATGCAACATTCTTTGACATTGTGTATAATGCCTGATTGGAATACAATTAGTCTACCTGTCTCTGTATGTACACTATGCCGAAGACATACCTGCTTCTAACAGACATAATAGTTTTTTTTTATTTTATTCTGCTGAATTTGTATTAAATGGAAAACATACAAGCACACAATGTTCCCAAACAAATCTAAAGTCAATCAAACTTTATCAGATTTACATAGTAACTCTAGTAAAGATTTGTTTCTTAAGAATATAGGAAAAGTAGTTGTAAAGAACATATATTTTTTATCAACTTCATAACGTATCAATGTTAGCAAAGCCTGTAGCATGTTTACATATCACACACGTCAAAGTTCATTAGCTGTATATGTCTCTTTTGGTTAATGTTAACAAGCATTGTGCCTTATGACATGGAAGTAGAGGGCATTTTCTATGATAAAAACATATTAATTTGTTTTAAACAGAATTCCTCTCGATCTACTTCTCTCGGACAAAGAACGTCTTCGCAGACTACTAGAATGCTTACAATGGCTTTTCGTAACTGGGCGATTTTGTCTATTGCATCTGGTTCATCACTCCTTAAACACACTAATAATAACAAGTACATTATTTCAATTTGTCTACTAGTGTTGATGAAGAAACAGAATGTCTCTGGGGCTGTGTAAAACATATACCAGGCATTTCTGATCTAGCCACATCTCAGTACCACACGAGGTCCTTCAAGCGGTAGAGCATCTATTGTTGTACAAAGTCTGGTCCTTTCAGAAAGGCCTGGTCCGTTTGTATGAGACATTGTGTTGGCTAACAGATTCCTCTCTGGTATCATATAACTTGGAAGGAAACTGCCTACCAAACATTGTCTAAGAAATCTTAAAGCTCTTTGTAGAGATGAAAGAAGGTTTTGTTCAGTGAAGTACTCCGAAGGATATAACTCTGCCAACCACAGGACAACGTTCTTCACTACATAGGTTGTCATATCCTTACAGACAGGTTTTAGAAAACTCTTAGCAATCATTTTAAGCAGAATAATAAGTTTGACTTGAGAGTCATTGAGACTTTGAATCAGCTTGATTTCTGCCCTGGTGAAACAAATTCTCCACTCTAGAAATTGATCTGGGCTTTGTTTGAAACCCACTGGTACAACATGGGCTTCCAGTGTAGAAATTTCTTCAATAATTTCAGCTGATGGCCAACCATGTCTCCGTGGTCGCTGTATCCATAACTGAAGGATTTCTGGACAATCACATACTATAGCATAAACATGATCAGAATGCTTGTCAAGTGATGGATCTGAGACAGGACCTGACGGCCCTTGTGTTGGTTGTTGTCTTAAGTGTCCTTCCGGAAAAGAAGCAGCATGGAACTGTCTGAATTCTTCCCTCCAGCTATCACTCGACAGGTAAATGTTACCTGCTATAGGTTCGGTCAATGCTGCATAATGTAAGATATTAATGTACGTCCCTATTTCAAAACAAATCAACCTGGTATAATCTGGAGCCGTGTTTGTTCTGTCCATGTGTAATACAGTCAGGTCGTCTACATTGTTATATGGAATAGGATTCCTACTTGTACATGATATATATCTGCATGTATGTAAGCAATCAACATCACTTTCTATAACCTTTGTCAGCCCTTCACCCTTGCTGCCTGCTTTAATACAATAAAGATCTTCTGCTTGCCGTCCTAGCTTTTCCCAGCACTGCTGTCTAAATCTAGCCATTTGCTTATTGTACCCAAAGTCATCCAGTGTCCTTGACACTAAGACAGAACTTGCTGACTCAGCATCCAATATGTCCCCCACGTATTCTTTCAGTCAGTTATAGCAGTTTTGTACGTGCCTAATAGATGTGTATTCATCATGCATGTCTTTAACGTATTCTGCAGTGTCCAAGACTCAATGACATTTGTTTCAATACTATACTTTTACGGCTAAATTGACACTAAATTATCAAAGCTACTGTAAATTCGCTTAACTTCTTGTCAGACATCATCATCATGCATTCCTGAACGTAAGGAACCTGCAATTGAGAGAGATTACCGTGTAATAATTAAGATTTATATTAATATATGCAAAATAAATTGAGAGTAAAAACGAAATCATTGAATTCTTTGTGTCACAAACAGTATTCTTTTTATATTACCCCCACCAGAATATGGTAATAGTGTCCGTAAGTGCGTCCGTCGCTATTTCTCATGAACCACTGATATGAACTCATTATCAGTATGTTCCTGTTCAATGATTTTGATTTTTCACGGAATTATTGTCCTTTGGTCAATTTTCATATACATTCATGTACACGCTGTTTCTCAGCATCCACGGGCAGGAATTAGATAAATCTGTATTTAAAGCCTCAAGCATGTTCCAGTCCGAAATGTTTTGTTCACACTGAGTTATGGCTATGTACATACTTAGTTATTCCAGGGCTATTTTTAAGAATACCAGACAACTTCATAGAAAGAGAAACTAGGTATATACTCTTCATGTTCAGGTTCAGTTAGGTTTTTTGCATTTGATTATTTTTCATAATTTTATCTTCTAGTTTGTCCTACTTATCGGCAACCACAGAAAATTTCGTAAGAAGCTTCACTGACAAAAGGTAATGCGCATGTAACTAGCATGTTCCAGTTCACTGATGTTTCGTTTGTTGGTATTGGTTTACAGAAAAATTAGAAGAAATTAATTATTTAACTACTCACCCTTTGTCTTCATCTCCTTACATTGTTACCATCCGATCAAACACAGGGTATTTTTCACACTAATATATTTTGGAAGTTATTAAACATAAAAGATTGATACAAAGTCATAGAACATATTATACATATACGTGTATAGACTCAGTTTTTCCATAACTGCCCAAATGTCCAAAGATTTTACGTGACATAGCCAAAGAAAATTCCCAGTGCATGTTGTATGATGCCAAGTTGGCGATCAGTAAAGAATGATAAAATGGGAATCTATTTTAGCCACTTACACCCAAAGAAAAGGAGGTTACGTAATGTTTTTAGAAACCTGTATATATCTATTGAAACTTAAATCACCTTGTGCATCATGGACATAATTTTGCCAAAGTATGTGGCTTCAAGCCACTAATTATAAAATATCTTGTTTTAGACACATAATCTATAGTCGCATTAACCCAAAATGAAAGTCCGTTTGTTCGTCCACACCTCCTTTTCAAGAGTATGATCCTTTTAATGTCCTCTCTCACTGTATGATCCTTTTAATGTCCCCTCTCACTGTATGCAATTTGAACGTGATAGAGCACAATATGAGGAAGCACAGTGTGCAATAACCATACCTCTATATTCCTATTTTTAAAGTATCCCCTTTTTTGTCAAGAGTTTAACTCTGAATTAAAATTGCATACAGTTAGAGAGGGCATTAAAAAGAAGTGCAGTGCCCACGAACTATAAACCTGTATGGCCTTATTTGTGAATTATATCCCTTTAGTTTCTGTAAATTTTCTGTCAGATCACCTTGCTTCAATATGCAATGATTTTATACCAAACGTTGAATGTGAGTAACTTTGGCAATGAGTAGTTACAAGAACCATATTCAAGCCTCACCAATTCGGGTAACAGCTCTTGTTTTTAAGTTCATGCAATTCTCTTTATATGTATATAAGTTGCATGAAACGCCGTGAAAATAAAAATTTTCCTGCATACACCAGTAAATAAGTCGATGCATACTGTAAACAAAATTCGAAGCTAGAGGGACAGGTGTTTTGCCATTTTGTGCGTGTGGTATGGGCTATGCAATTCTTCAAGCACGAAGCTCGGTATGAGACTTTGTAGTTTGATTTTGAAATGTGTGCTGTTATATCTTTTTTTTTCTTTGATTGTTTATAAGTCCCGGCCGACGCTGGGACTTTTCCCTGTGTGAACTTGCCAAGACTCCTGACAGGCGCAGGTTGAAGAGAGACAGATGCAGATATAAGGGAATCCTGGTACCAGATCCGCTAGCTCTTTACGAATATACCCATTGGTTCTTTTACATGCCCGGTGTATAGCACCGATACACGTGAGACTACCTCTTGGTTTCTAACCAGTTCATCTCTAGATGGGTGGGAAACACTGAGATGCGTTTCTTAAATTCCCAGTGCCCGGCCGGGATTCGAACCGGGGACCTTCGGATTGGTAGTCCACCGCACCACCCATTGATGTTATATCACTGAAACCTTTCTTATTTACGAACGATTACATCTATATTGTCCTAAAAATTAATCTCTTAAAAAAAAGATGGAATTTACGTACATTCCCGACAAAGAAGTCATATATGATATTGTTTTCAGCCGTTGATTAAAGGACTCTCGGTATGCCGTTGTTGAGCACTGCAACCGTCATAAAGTGGTGTATTACTTAGGGCCGTTGCTGAACACTGCCAACAGTTGATAAATAGCGTTGTCATTAATCAGCTACCGACATAAAACTTACTTGTATCTGCGCATCTTTTTGACCGAGGGAAATGTTGATCACATTTTAGCTTTTTCGTAGCCAACTCTGGCGCTGTCAGTTCTAGCCCTGTAAACCTCGGATCATTTTCATGCAAGTTACAGGGTTAGCCTTTAAACATTTAGAAAGCGGCTATTGATCTGGACATGGACGACAGGACTCTAGTAAGAAAGGAATGCTAGATAAATGATTATGTAAATATAAACGTGATTTGTTATAAAACAGATGTAAAGGCCCTACTTGTGTAAAACTATGTATTGTGCTTTGCAAAAGAGTAAATAACACCAACATTTTTAGTCAGTTTCTTCCGACTTTGTATTACGTTGCAAAAGGAAATTATTGAAAAACGAGGCAAACCAGAGTTATTCCTCTCCATGTACCACAGAACGTGTGTTTCACTAGCTAAGGCAGTTTATCATATGCCTTATACAGAAAAATATATAATAAAAAAACATTGATGTTCTTTTCCGTGTAATTGAATGCAGTACTTTTTGTGAATGATTCATGTTCCATTCCGTGTCTTTAAGTACCTTGTGCTAATTCGTTATGTTGATGAATGACAAAATATCTTATTTGTAAGATCTGTTTCTATTTCACGTATTTGTCAGATTGAATAGACTAATCGGCATTTGTCTTTGGTGTTCATCTTTCGCTTTGAATGAAACGAAGACGTATGTTTCAAGTTTTATGTTTTTGTCATAGAAAACTCTCAAATCGTTATACCAACAAACCGGCAACAGATGATGCGGAAGCAAATGCAGCCCCAGGCCTTTAGCGCTCACAAAGTTTAATCTGATTATCCCGTAGTTCCGTGGCTTTTTTTAGGAGAAATTTTTATTTACTTTATAACTCATTGTGTAACATGCATTTCACAATAATACATTGTTAACTTTGTATGTAAATCCTAGCAGAATAATAGAACTCACCAATGAATAGCCTGTATGATTAAACTACGAGTGCGTAGGTCACGACTCGTGTTTTGCCGGCCGAAAGTCATACTATAGAACAAAACATATACGTGTAGAATGTATAATTATAGCACAGGCTAAGAATTCGACTTTGTTCAAAGTCTGCTGTATTTCTGAATACACAGTCTATAACGTTGGCTTGTTTTTTTAAATTTTATTTGACACCTTAAAGACAAGTCCTTAATATACCATTGAAATGAGGCACTCTTTTTCGGCGTAGCCGTATTAAGCTCGTTGTTTGTTTGATATAGATGTGTTTATTGTCCACCATCCTTTTTCATGGTATATACGGTACGACCTGTTGAGAGACAGATACAAATCCGGATACCAGACCCTAGGTCTTTTACGAATAGACCCCTTGGTTCTTGTGTACATGCCTGGTGTAAAGCACCGATACACGTGAGACTACCTTTGGGTTTCTAACCAGTTCATCTCTTGATGGTTGGGAAACACTGAAAGCGTTTCTGAAATTTCCAGTGCCCCGGATTGGTAGTCCAGAGCGTTAACCACTCGACCACCGCACCACCCATCCGTATTTGAGTTTTGAACTCTTCAACCGCCTGGCAAGTAGAATGTATATCATTTTTTTAAATGAGAAATTTACGTTGTAAGGCACCTTCTAATTGGATAATACCGAATGAGAATAGTCAATAAAATACTCTTGCGTTTTCAGTCTTTCTTGAATTGGTTAATAATTTAAGTACGTAAATAATTCTTAACTAATGACATAATATGTTGCTACAGCCAAATTAACGTTAAGTGTAGAGTATTTATACTTTCTCGGTCACTGAATAACGGTCAATATTTCTAGTAGAATATTTGATAAGAAAAACAAGGATTAAGTTTGTTTTCCTGATTCACATGTCGCGATAGCTATTTAATTACTATTATGGTTAAAATGCGACGGGCCCGGTTAGCTCAGTCGGGAGAGCAGTCAGTATAACAACTTTGCAACCAAAGGTACTTGCGTTCAAATCCCGTTCAAATTAAGATTCCTGTTTTTTTCTAACAATGTGACATTTGGCGCCTTCCGACTGAATAAAATTAATTTTTACTAAAAATCTAGCTAACAATCGCTTTCATATACTAAATGTTGCGCCGATATCTTTTTTAAAGGTTGTTCTTGTTTTATTTTAAAGCGCATAATTACTTGCACGTGTTGAGGTTCCAACAGTAATTATTTTAGACACCTTTTCTTTAGGTTACACCTCCTTAAATAAATGCGAGTATATTACATATCATGACAATAACCTATTGAATAAAAAAGCGCTAAATGTATAACCCTTTAAATTGATACTAGAACGACTCTTAATACATAACAGGGTAGTGTGCAAAACTCTGTGTTTTTTTTTTAATACGACAGAAAGAAAATAAAAATTGTAGAAAGGAAACCTTTGCGTATTTTTATTTGATAACACATATTTATAGAGAACCAGCTCCTCAATCAGTGTCCTAACTTGGCTTTGCAAACATCCTAGGTAAAATTATATCTGCATGATATCCCTTTCCATCTATATGATACCTACCTCGATCAAATCCCAACGAAAACGAAAGGAAGTCAACACTGTAATATGTTCCATTTCAAATGTTTCAAGATCTCATTTAAGATTTCAGTGATATCTGGACAAGTAGCTGGCAACATTGTAATATGCGACAGAATGTTTAAAGATGAATTTACCACAGTTCAACTATTTTGAGATATATATCTTTGAAATGTTTTGTGTACAATAAAAGATAGACACGTTTTACATTTTATTGTATTCAACAAATATGTGAAATACATGTATCTACAAAATATAATGATCATGGTATGTACAAAACTTAGAAAACATCGTTTGTGTAAAATAGGATGCTGATACACCAATATTGTATGAAACTGGCCACTTATGAAACTGGCCACTTTTGTATGATAAAAATCCCCATACTTCACAACTGTAGTGGTACGAAATAGGAAATAACAGTTGATGCTCGACCTCTCTTTAAATTTAAGTTACATACATGTATACATATTCTTATTCTTTCTATGTCATCTGATAGTAAGCAGCTTTGATTTTAAAAATTTCGTTCTATGTGTAAATGTATATGAATAACAGCTTTTACTTATCAGAAATTTTGAATGTACAAATTGAATTTTACATGTTGTACTTGCAGGCTATAGTAAGGTAGTGAAACATCGAGGATTGTAGTATTCTTAAATGATGATAGCATTGATACTGCATTAAAGGTCCATTACTAAGACCAAATAGATTTTTCTTTTAAATCCTGAATTGTAACAGGCGTGTTTTCAAAATATGACATACTGCATCGAATGTGACCATATTCTGTTGAAAATTTGAGTTTAACAAAACATTTTGTGTTTTTAAAAACGAAAGTAGGTTATCCAGTTTTCAAAAATCTTTGTAATTTTCCAAAAATGTCACAGAAAGAGGCTGTATGAATAAGCATGACTATTTTTAAATAAGGTTGAAAGAATTTCACTTCCAATGATCTGAAGCGTATATTTTTGACTGTTGACAACATTCAATAAAGCGAAAGTAGGACAAAAACACCACCCAGGTCAATCTAAGGAAATACAAAAACATTCACTCGTTTTTCTGCAGCAGTATTTGAAACAGGGAAATACTCCACGGCTATTGTAAAGTTTTAGAAGCCAGTTTCAAACTGTATTTCCCTGTTACAATTCCAGAAAATTCAATTTGACCTTAGTAATGGACCTTTAAGATATACGTATGAAATTTATATACTATTTAACAGTACAGTATGTGTGCTGCATTATCTAGCAAAATTGTGATAAAATGAATCTGCCAATCGCTTTTAGTGAGTTATAATTTATCTCCCTTATCGGACATCAATCCTTTGGTTATTTTGCGGTTCTTCATAGAGATATTTTTGTTGTTATTTATGGAATTTACGTTACCCCTGTGGTAATTGAATTTAAGGGGCATCAAAAGTAGGATACTTGGGTTTAAAGAGATCATTATCAATAATTCGTCATGGTTTTCGATATTTCAGTATACTCTTCACAATATAGGACAAGCAAAACATCGATGAAGTTCAAGTAATCCAAGTGAAATGACCTACACACATTACTTAAGTCTCCAATTAGTTTTCTTTTAAGGGACTTGTGAAAGCACTTTGTAAATCTTGGTTTTGTCTAACTAACACTGAACATATTTCAATTATATAGCATCTTATACTTGTCTAACAGTTCCCTCACATATTCTATGATGGTTTTGTATGAATAAGTATGTTTATTTTTTTGAAAACATTTTGGAACACTGCGGATTTATAAATAACATATTAAATTCTAATTGTTCAACCACTAAAGCTAAAAGAGCTTAGTCCACCACTGGGTCCTTGTCCAGTTGCACCAAATGTTTGTGTACTCCCAGAACCAGTACCTGAACTGAATCCGCTGGATCCTGTGCCGAAACTACCCATCCCTGACGACCCTCCACTCACAGGGGTGCCAGCACCTGTAGGTTCTTGAGGGCCAAACATGCCCTGATTTTGAGAATTTGCCATCCCTTGTGAACCTGGTTGACCTTGACCTTGTGACACTCCAGAACCAAATTGTGATCCAAAAGCCCCACTACCCCCTGAGCCTCCCTGACTAACACTTGTCCCAAATGGTGTTCCAAATGATCCACTGGGACCACTGGATGAAAATGAACCAAATGTTTGGCCTGACGAGCCTCCGAAGGAACCTGTAGATCCGCCAAACCCTGAAGGTCTCGTTTCCCCCATACCAAACGATCCCATGGAACCTCCGGATCCAAAAGCGCTTCCAAATTGTGATCCCTGACCGGGAAACCTTGATGGATCTCCGAAAGGTCCACTTTGCCCGAAGGGTCTTCCACGGAACATTCCAGGACCACTGCCACCAAATGAACCTGGTCCACCAAATGAACCTGGTCCGCCAAATGATCCTCCGCCAAATTGTGGTCCAAATGGACCTGATGTTTCTGGTCCAAAAGATGCTGTTCTTCCTCCAAACATTGTCTGTCCCCCAAAGGGTGTCATCCCTTGACCCCCAAACATTGTACTTTGGCTACCGAATGATGGCTGGCCTCCAAAAGATGTGCTTTGACCGCCTGACATACCAGCTGAACCTGCCCCAGTACCAAATGTGGATCCACCTCTTGATCCTGTAGCAAATGACATACCTCCTGCACCAGGGAACATTCCAGAACCACCGGCTCCAAATGGTCCCATACCCATAGGTCTACCTCCTGGAAAACCGGCTCTGCCGAAAGACTGACCCCCAACAGAACCAGCTCCAGAAAACCTCGACCCTCCGAACATTCCACCAGTAGTCGCTCCAGATGGTCCAGAGAACTGACTGCCTCCTTGACGACCAAACGAACCTCCAAATCCACTGAATGGATTTCCTACACCTGTGAATGAATTTCCTGATTGTCCAAACGTCGACGACGTCTGGCCTTGACCAAACCCGCTCTGACCTGGACCTTGCGCTGTGCCTGAAATGAAGTGAAGAAACTGTCTATAAGATTTGAGAACAATTAGAAATAGCAAGATTAAATGGTTTTCTTTTTATGATGCTTAAAGTTTTAAGTCACATTTAAATTATTTCTATTTAAAATATGTTCATAAACGTGTTTACTTGAAATAGAATTTAATAATAAAGGCAATAAAACTTAAGACAACAGTAAACTACCTGAATGTTAACTTCGTGTAAAGTTTGGTTAAAAGCTAAAATGTACATCTATGTTTACTATACATATTATGCAATATATTCTGTTCGTCAATGGAATGTCAGCGCTAAATCTAAAGTTAGATGTGTTAGGGTTATATATGTTTTTTCTATATAGGAACGTGGTTACTAGTTTAAAACCCGTCGATTGCACTATATCCTACAAACGCTATGCTTCTACGCGGTTTGCTGCAATCCGGCACATGCTTGTCCCCTAGACCTTTCTGCTTGGCGTACAGGATAGATACCATTACAACAGTCGCAGGCGCTACATAATTTGTTAAGTGTATTTGGCCTTCTCCAGTTAATACAGCATACCGCTTTCCACTCATGCGGACTCACCAACACTTGGCCTGCCTCTGTTTGCCAACCCTGGTCCTATAAACCGTTGAATTCCATTTAATCTACGAATGCTTGAAGGTGTGACCTGGCCGTTAGATATGTTAATCAACGCAGCAGTCTGGCCTTCTGGCAAGATTGGGATTTCAATAATATTGATGATGGGGTCACTGGGTTGTTCTGGAGGGATTTCAATGTTTACGGTATCTGATGTTTTGGCAGGAAGATCTGCGAGTATATTTGTCGTATCGAAAGGCTGGGAGGTTGATCCAGAATCACTGATGCTATCACTAGTTAATATATCAATTACATTCAAAGTAGGCATGGACTGTTGAGATGACACCCCAGCAACACTTGCAGACGAACTTGTTGATACAACCGTCGAAGGCTGAGTTCCTAGTATGGTTAAATCACCACTTGGAGAAAATGTTGCTTGAAAAGCCCCATCCTGGCCTCCTTCAGTAGTTCTGATGACCTTCAGGGACGCACGTGTTGGTACAAACGGTGGATCGATAGGTGGAGAAAATGATGAAGCAGATGTAAATGTCGATGAAGACACGGTAGGTGATGAAATAACTGTGTTTTTACTAGAAGATGACGCTGTTGATACAAATGAGGTAGAAGAACTAGTTGGTAATACAGCGAGTGTCTGGTCGTTTGTTGGTGAAAATGATGCAGACGATATTGTGGGTGAATTAAATGTTGTTGGGCTCGAGGACGACATTTTAGATGTGAAAAAGGTTGAAGACGAAGTCGGCGTATTTTGTGATGAAATTGGCACTGAAACGGATAACTTATCTAAAGAATGACCTGAAACTTCGCCGTTTGGCAGAATAAATGGCGGTGGTGGATCGGGTGTGAATAATTGAACAGGCTTTGGGGCGTCTGAAATAACTGGTATACCACCTCCTAAAGGAACATTATTATCCGCACCTGTAGTTGTAAGTGAGCTGCCAAAAGGAGAAGTACTAAGTCCAGTAGAACTGCTGCCGATCCCTTGACCGCTCGTGGACGAGGTGCCAAAACTTTGACCGGTAGTGCTGAAACCCTGTCCACCAGATAAGACTCCCTGACCTCTGGTAGAGCCTATTCCTATTCCGCTACCAACACCACCACTTCCGACTCCGCCAGGTCCAGCTCCTATGAAGAAAGTATTGCTTTTAAAACGTAAAACACAAAAGGTGATCAGTGGATGTCATGCAAAACGATTTTTAAACTTCACTTTAAAATATAGTTTTGTTACTTTTTTACTTCTCAATAGATAAAACAAAAATATACAATATAGTATAACATTTAAATAATTGAAATGTTGTGATAAAAAATGTTGAAGTCTCTTATATATCGCTAATGTTATTACCAAACTCTTTTTTATAAGCGTAGTTAAGTTTGGAATTTCAGCCAAAGGGGCGGGAAAATAAAGTAGAAAAACGCGTATCAACATATCTGCATAATATAAACTGTTCCTATAACCGCTTTTGAAATAAATTTCAAATAAAATGTTCTTTTTAATGATCTTTGTCGCAAATAACACATTGATTTATGAAAACCGCTGCTACAGGAGACATCGGTTACTTTTAAGGAAACCAAATCTTTCAGAAATGTCATTCTAATGATTTTGCTAGTTACTTTAAACAGTAATGTAACTGTACGCTTACCTCGTATGTTGACAGGTCGGGAGTGTACGACATAGAAGGCGTTAAAATTTTGGACGACGGTTGCACTGCAATTGTACAAATACAATGTATGAATATGAATAATTATTATATAGTAACATCAAATACCTAGGATCAATTTGTCATTAAAATGTCTGTAGTAACTTTATTTGTTTTTACTTTCAAGAAGATTCTTTTCCTATTTATTAGCTCTACATATTGCGTTTTAACCTAAGAAATATTAAACAAATTGATTCTTATTTCTTGCTTACTTACACAAATTTTACATTTGGGTCCGGGAGGTTTGCAGGCGCTTGCCATATTGCCGAGGCTTGTGTTTTATCCGTCTTTGACGTGTGGGTTAGGACGTTGCTACCACCCATCTCTCCACAGTCTCGAACCTAATAAAGATGCACAATATCCTCATTATTCCCTTGAAGAAGAGATAAGCTATTATCTTTTAACAAAATCGCTTCTTAAAATGTAAAAAAACACGTTACATTAATGAACAAGCACAGTGTATAAAATAGGTACAGAGGTAAGATAATTTTAGGAAATGCACCTTTCTGTATTATATAGACAATAATGTTCGTTATAAATTTCGTGATGCAGGACTGGTCTTATTGCGTTAAACAGGATAAAGGGACAATAACAATGAATTTGTTTGTGATACTGTACGGTAAGAAATGCAGCTAGGAAAAGTTTGCAGTTAGAAATGGCAGGTTATGTACTTTGCATTAAACATTTTACGTAACTTTCATACTTCATGTTAAACACAATCCCCAGGGAAATAGGTACTTTATTTGAAAGAAAGATATAAATCCTTTGTTGTTAAAGACATACCTGGAACTGCCCATTACGGAAGTCTGGCTGAAAACTGCCGACGATATCTGACCGTCCACCGGGCAGCTCTTTCCACGACGGCATCGCTTGAATTACATACCCCTTAAAAGGTAGCGATGAGGTCGACTTCAGGTTAACTAAAACACAAGACAAATACATTTCATTTTTGCAATCCAGAACTGCAATATAACTTTACACGGATGAAGCGATATAGAAGACAAAGTATATGTTGACCTTAAACGCAGAAAACTGCTGACACCGATAGAATTGGTTCTTTTCATCAAATCGTACATGAGCCTCTAATTATATATGTTGTTAATCACTGCCTCTTTAATGGAAACTGGTAACTTTTCACATATGTCCCTGAAAGAGAACAGTATTAAAGAAAGTTGGAGGGAATGCTATAAATTGTGTCTTATATAATAAACACTGACCCTCTATAACTGTTTTATAAAATGGTTTAATGACTTGAAGAACAAGAGGGCCATGGTGGATCTATAGCGCTCACCTGAGTGAACAGAGAATATCTGAAATACATATTCATTATCAGTCTGCATAGTTCCAAATAATAAAGATAATAATTGTACATTGGAGCAGAGCTATGTGAGCAATTGTGGTTGAACACCATCCAAGCGCCTATCCTATGGTGTTTTTAAATAGGCCCAATGGCTAATGAGGAGACGTCGTTTAAAGTTGTTTTTTCTATCTTTAGGAACTCTGGTGGCAACTTTCTGCAGCTGGGCGAAACCGTTTGAGCACGTTTGATAGAGAATCATCCAAGAAATATCCTGTATTGACACAGTGGTCAAGGAGTAGATGTCGTTTAAAGATTTTCTATTTCTAGTTCTCGTGGCCATGTTATGCAACGGATCGGAACAGTTTGAACAAGTCTGGTAGAAGGTCAAATGAGAAAGATATGTGTGAAATTATTTCAAAATTGAAGATGTCGTTTAAAGATTTTTTTCTATTTTTAGCTTTAGCGGCCATTATGTGCAGGCAGTGCAGCGGAACGGTTTAAGGACCATCCAAGAACAATTCCTTTGAAATTTTGCTGAAATTAACCGACTGGTTAAGAAAGAGACGTCGTTTGAAGCAAATGTTGACGACGTACACCGGACATTCGGTCATCACATAAGCTCACCATTGAGCACGTCGTGCTTCGGTGAGCTTCAATGAAATGCTGCATTTTTTACAGTATATTATAATTATAGACTTCACCTTCACCTTCTCGGTTTTTTAGTTTTAGCCAATTAATTTGAACCTATTCTGAACAAAGTTTTAAACAAACTAGCTATTTAAAACACACGTAATGGGAAACAAGCAAGGTCAATAAATTGGTCTTCCCCATCGGACTGGCCAAGGGGAATAAGTCGTCCAAATCACTTGTGTTCTCATTTCTGAAGCGTTAATTTTCTTCATGTTAGTTTTAATTTTCATAAAGTTATACCTTCATACAATGACGTTTTAGCTCTATATATTGAAGTTTTTGCTTTATATAACAACATTTTTAGCGTCATATAATGAATATTTACGTTTATATAACGACGTTTTTAATAGCTTTATATAACCAAGATGTACCTTCATAATAATAGATTTATACTTTTATATTACCCTAATTTTACCCTGATATAATGATGTTTTACATTCAAATACAACAATGTACTGAAGTTTTACCTGTGAAGAATGTACATTGTAGTCTACCAACATACATGTATAATGAAATTTAGTTGTGGCAGACAGCCAGGTCGTTCCATATCAGGCTGTCAATTTCTTTTTGAAAAGTATTTTGTACAGAGGAGACATCCACCGCTACTCTATTCCAAATATTCTACATTAAGCTAAACTACGATTGGTAGTTATTCATCAGATCCCTCCTTATGGTGGGCAGTTTAGGACTCAATCATATACATGTATTTTATGTGCTATAAGGCATGGGAATACACCAGCTGTGTTTCGAAAAGTTCGTTTGTCGTAAAGGATCATATCAATACTGTTCCAGCATTCGAGTTGAGACAATAACATTGTAGCCTAACAAGTCATCTTGCTACATCATGAGGAAAATATTGAAGAGCATTGCTGATGACGTCAAAGTGACAACGTTGGATCGAACTGTGTTTTGAGATGCCTTGATCTCTTGTGGTTAAGAAAGGCTTTGTAGATTAATGTCTTTTGAAAATAAATTAAGTTTTATAGTCCATGCTTTAAAAAGTGACAAACATATGTACAACAAACACACCCAGTAAATGTACACGAAAGGTACATGTTGCTGACGCCGGGACAGTGAAACCTTGGCCACATCAAAAGCTGAAAATAACGCTGAGACATGTTTATTTGTAATGAGCAGACACGAATCTTGGTTTTATGATCAAATAAAAATATAATGACGACTGCTCAAGAAAATGTTATTGTCAGCCGTATCCGCGTTAACACTGGTCACTGATGTTGATTACACGCACGTGGGGCGTTCAGACGAGACATTTTCCTCAGTAAAAAAGATACAATTTCTTAACTATAAGCGAACATGTCGTCTGTTACATTATGAAATTCGAAGCTCTTCAGAAAATGAAGAAAAAAAAACAGTTGCAAATGGTTACAGTTTATGTCTTGAAAGCTTTTAATTCGTTACAAAATTCATCTGGCAAATTCATAACAGGGTCATATAAATTTTCTAAACTACATGTACTTATTTCCAAATAAATGTTATTGCTAATTTTCTAGTCTGTTTAATCAAATTCATCTCATGTTTTGGACTTATACTAAACCACTATACAGTAAAAGTGGTTTGTCGCAAATATATTTTGTTTTCAATGATTATAATGAACCATGAACATATTTTCCCCTTAACCTTATTCCTTAAAGAAATATCTTAATGTGTAAATCGTGGTTAGAATCCATTAGTCATATTCAATTTCATTTTATGTAAACATATTGCAGCAGTTGGCATGATGATTATGTAAATTATAAATGATTCAGTTGCAAAATAGGAGAAAAGTGACCAGTTTATGCAGGTTAATTTGTAATAATGACAGATGCATTCATGGTGAACATTTGTTGCTCCTTACAGCTTACTTCTGAATGTTTTACCAGTGCACGTGTACTATTATAAGCACCTCCTTGTCTACTATAGCTTTGATCAGAGCGGATAATGACCGATTTAATCTATGGCTCCATTTTACCATTTACTTTAAGCAGATGTTCCGCCCCATTTCCAAGTTTTCTGAAAATGCAACGTTCCCCAACTCAACACTAAATCTATAGACAGATGCAACGTTCCCTTACATAGTACATACGCTTCTTGGAAACCCGCAACGTTCTTTTACTTAACACAAAATCTATGGGCAGACGCAACGTTCCGTTACATGGCACATACGCTGATTGGAAAAGTGCAACATTTCCCTACTCAGAACTCAAGCTTTAGACTTTATTTTTGGACAGATACAAAACGCTCACTTACTTAGCATTCAATCATGAAAACACTAAACCCCAGTAAAGTATTCTTACCAGTGAATTGTCCATTCCCGTTTGGAGTTACGTGTAGCGAGTATGGCCCAGTCCTTGGCCCGTTTTCCACAGGGGTTTCTCTGTTCCCATGCCCGCCTGGTACATATAGTCCGCAGATACTTGGTGGTGCCCCCGATGGGAAAGCCGTTATGTAACCAACGACAGCGCATAATACAATTAATTTTAAAGAAAACATTTTGGTTCTTTAATAATCACAGTGGATATTTGTAGATGTTTAATAAAAATGTTACAAAATTATTTCTTTTATTAAAATAAATTCATGTTACGTAAGTTATTTTTTGCCTTAAATGACGTTAAGATGTCAATTTACGTGCGTTTAGCTTTAAGTTCTTAAGTCCGTTTCTTTTCGAGATCTGATTCTTTCTGTTAAAAACAATACGGAAAATTCTCTTTTGTACAATGCTGCATTAATTAGTAATCCAGTCTCTAATAAAAACTTCCGCTCGTTTTCAGCTGTGCGTGGTTGATTACTTACTGACAAACGTCAGCTATTTTCCGTCACCTGAAGGCATTTATTCACGTCACCTACTCGTCAATGTATGAACGGGAACGGTTTTGGACAGATTATGACCGCTACTGACCAAACATACGACGTTACGCGGTATAATTGATACAATAGCAAAGCTGAATTTGTTCTTTGTATTGTTTTTCTCTTCCATATCGGTACAAAAATGTAAATACCACAAGTGTAGGCGATATAGACTAGCTTTTACTCGTTTTTTAAATAAACAAAAACTGAACAAATAAATATATAGATGTCAATAATATAATTATATATATCATAAATAGTAGACATATTTTTTGGTAAATAATAAAAAAATATAAAAATAAGTAAATGAAAGTAAAAGTATTTATAAACAGATAAAGTTTACGCGGCTTCTAACTATGACATTATATTACATTGCGATGTACATGCATGGTTGTGCATTGGTGGAAAAATCAAATAAACGATCCTGGAGTTTCATTTTTTTTGTTGTGTGGACAAAAAACAACGACTGTAGTAAGAAAAAAGATTGAAAATGTATATTTTTTCATTTTAAATATACACCTGAAAAAAGAAACACGAGTACAGAAAATAACATAAAGAAACGTGAACATTAACAAAAAAGTCGGAAGTTTAGGCCAGCACAATACGACAGTGGTACATGCGAACAACGTGTCAAATTTAGCAACTTAACAAGACAGCTTTGCATGTGTAAAGAGAAAAATATGATTGCACAATGATGTTATATGATGATACATCATTTAATACAACATAAACAAATCATTTTACGCAATAATTGCATACAGGTAAAGCTACTACATGTCAATCAACAAAGGTTACGCTTACAAATAATTGTCCATTCATTTTGAAATACGTTTGTATGACCGTTAAACCGTGAGAGAAAATACAATGTCAAGTCAAGGCAAGTCATGGTCAGTTTTCCTTGAGTATAAAAACCAACTATTATATAGCTAGAGGTTTGTGACAGACAAGATCGCACGATCCTATCAATATTAAAACATAACAGACAACAAAATGCATGCTTCATTGATCTATTATGAATACTGAATAATTAGCATAGTCATCATAGCATTGTGCAAGGTTAACTCTATTCTAGTGCCATTTATTGTCCAAAGGGATCTAGAATAGGGTAGAAAATAAAATCGTTCATCACAGGGTAAATGTTTTATATTTAAACCAATAATACAGTCAAACTTGCTGGAGGGACCACGTGTATTAAAATACCATGTATACCAAGAGACCAGTAGTTTTGAAACCGAACTTTGTGTCTTTGAAAGTCTATTGCGTTAAAAGACCGTTTAATCAAAAGGACCATTTTCAGCTTCCCAAATGCGGTCTTTGATACAAGTAAAAATGTAATACTGTATGATAATAATAAAACAGTAAATAATTTCTATGTCAACTGATAGCGACAAACCCCTGTTTTGACGAGTTCAGGTAATTTGTACGAACTTGCGTTTGACAAAACTTTGGCAAAAGCATTGTCCAAATGGGTCTAATATATTTAAACCAATAGTACATGTGCTTTGTATGTGATAACGTTTGTTTTCCCTAAGTATTCTCGATCAAGGTAGATGTATGCATTGATTGCACCAGGAGGTCGAGACAAAAGCTCACCATATATTCAAAGTTGCCGACTTTAAAGCTGCTCGTTCGCGTTTTCCGATGAAGCAATTAGATTTCCACTAAATGATTTACTCAAACTTAAAATTGAAAGTGATGGCTGGAATCAACAACACAAGTACAATTCTACATAGCAATTTATGACAATATGTTCAAAATGTTGGGGAGCTTTTGTAGGAGCACATTTGTCTCGGAGCACATTTGTCTCACGAGGTGTGACCGATGTGCTCGTAAACATTCATATTTGCGACAAATTGGAAATGAGACAAATGTGTTCGACACACAATAGAAAGGACACTCGAAGCACATTTGTCTCACATTCTTCCATAAAATTGCTTTTATGTGTTCAGTAAAGACTAAGTTAAATGTACCAGTTTTATACTACATGTATATTCATGTTTTCATGTTTCTCAACAAGATAACATGATATTCTGGCTGCTTTGTCTATCCTTCTCTCCGTACGTTTGCCAGGGCGGGGGGCGTGACCGAACACAACTCCATAACTAGAGTGTGTTCGAATAAAATAATGACACGGGTCAAAAGTGTTTACTGGGAAATATCACACTTTGTATGATATTTTTGTATGTAGAAAAAAGTTTTCTAATGTAGTTTTTATATATATTCTTATACAATGTGTAGTGTTTATACCAAAATTTACCCAAAGAAACATTGCTAAGTATTGTTTAAAAACACCAAAAGTAATTGACAGAAGAACAGAACAGAACAGAACAGAACAGAACAGAACAGAACAGAACAGAACAGAACATCACTTTATTAACTCAGTATGTTACAAGTAACACTTATGAGCATACAATTCAAAAGCAATACAAAAATACTACTCACATGAACAAAAAAAAAAAAAAAAGGAAAGAAATAGTTCAATTATTCTTAGTCTTGGTAATGAGATGAGGGGGGGCGAAGAAACTTCTACTGTTTATTAGATATCTTGGAGGGGTGGGGGGTCAATGCCCGTTTTGATAACCATTTCTTTGCTTAATAACTTTCTATTTCTATTATTATGCTAATTTGCCAAATAAAAGGAAGAAAAATAAAATATATACATCTTTTTTTTTTTTTCAAATGAGTTTTCTTAGTCTAACGCATATCATACAGACAATAGATTGCGGGGGTGTTAATACATCACTAGTCACGTGACATTAGACCGCGTGCGGATTACAAATGGGTCAACCAGGTGTGTTAAAAATAAAATCGCTGCATGTTTTATTGTTTACTAGAACTATGACCCAGATTGGAAAATAACAATTATAGTTGTGGAATATTTGGGAAATTACATGGAATTAAATCACGCTGTTTGAAGGTAAGATAAGATGAAAATATTTTTAGTTTGGTTAATTAAGCGAGGCTACGACTATGTCATGGTGTACTAAGTAAGTGTAGTAAAATTACCATTGATTGGAAGAGACAATATTTATTCTTAAAGAAATATTTAATATCATTCACTTAATAGTTTGCAGAAGTACTTTAATAAATTGACATAGTTTCTGTAACTGATTTATATTTGTACTAGTTAATAGCTCTTTAAACTTCGAAGTACTGGGGCTAGTAAAATAATACCTTTTATGTATTTTTTCTGAAATTATCAAAGAAGGGGCATTTTAATAAGTAATGTAGTTCATCCCCTACTTCGTTCAAGTTACAGAATGAGCACTTTCTATTTGAGATATCAGTTCCTATCCACCTACCAGTTTCCACAGGGAAGTAATGATTGCCAGTTCTGAATTTTATCATATTAATATAGTCATTCTTTTTAATATTAACAAATATTCTTCTAACTGTTTATTGTCTTTAAAAATTAAATAGTTTCTTCCTTTACTTGACTCATTTAATGAAGCATGCCAATGTTGAAGGTTTTGATCTATCAGTGTTTGCTTGATTCTTATTTTTATTGATTTGCTGATCAAATTGTCTTGGTTTTGCCATAAATGAGAGTTACCAGTTTCATTCAAAATATCTTTTATTTTACCCATCCATTTAGAGTTAAAATTAGGAAGATTTCTCATATACTGATACAACTTGTAGGAGATTTTATTTTGATTACCAGTTACAAGTCTATTCCAGAAACCTATCATCCTACTTTTAATTATAATTTCTATAGGATATCTGCCTGATTCACCATACAACATGTATAATGGAGTACTCTTTCTGAGATGAAGAATTTTTCTTAAAAATTCACAGTGTATTCTTTCTAGCATATTTATATTTTCATAAATATGCTAGAAATAATACACTGGAATTTAAGAAAAATTCTTCATCTCAGAAAGAACTCCATTATACATGTTGGACACGGATTCAACAAAATAAAAGGTAAAATTAGCCCGTCCGTATACCGGCTACCAGCCATTGTTGTGTGTTTTCTGTATTTATAATACCGTTTTTAGGTCACTTCCGGTCAATCAAAAACTTCCTGCCTCTGCATAGGAGTCATATATTAACTTAAAAGAATATCCCTGTTCTGCAGTCACAGTGAAAATTTCTACCAGTGCAGTATCCAGAACCCAAACACATATGCAGCGAGTCCATTCTTATCGTTATTGTGACACGTTTCTTTCCGATGCTTAAAAGTTTTATAAATGATTTAAGAAATATTCTAAGCAAAAACAAGGTAGTATCTACGGTGGCATAAAGGGGACATAGGATTTTCTTATTTATTACGTGCGCACGCGATAGCTATTACGTTCTAAAGGGATAGTTATTGCGTGCGCACGCGATAACTATTACGTGCGCACGCGGATAGGTATTCCGCATTTGGACCCTGGACGGGCTTCCTCGCATGAATAGTTCGACGCCCCGAGTGAGTGTCGAACCTACAGCGGTTAGGGGCAAGTGGTTTTTGAAATCACTCGGCCACGGAGGCCCCTAAAATCAAAGGAAGAAAATGAGAAGACCATCCCACACGTATTTTGTTTTCATCAGAAATATATAAAAAAAAAAATATCGCCATTTTCCGAGAATTGCTTTTTTCAGATCCGCCATTGAAAAAGCACTTACAACGTGCATGAGTTCCTAAAAGAATCCGGGTAATGCCATAATTATGGAATATCGGGCCTCGCAGAATCGGGCGAGACGCGACATTCCGACGAGACACGAAGCGAGGCAAACAAATTCTGCCGTGGGAAAATATGTGACAAATAATTCATAAAAAATGACATGAGACAAATGTGCTTTCTTGTCCCTTAAAAAACATGAGACAAATGTGTTTTCTTGTCCCTTAAAAAACTTGATCGGAGCACATTTGTCACACAAAAGTGTTTTTTGGGTAGACATTTGAGGTCCCATTTGTCTCATGTGGGACAAATGCGACCGCATCGGTCTTACGTAAGACAAATGTGCTCCGAGACAAATGTGCTCCTACAGAGCTTGGTTTGGTGGCCCCGCTACGCTATATGTTCATATCGAAATTTCAAAAGCGTTTGTAACGCTTTATAACTTGATAGCATATATTTTCAAATTTACAGAATTTATACTGGAACCGTTTCATTTGATGATGCGTTCTAAAATATATTAATTTACGACAGCTCGAAGAACCTTATTTTTTTAATTAAACGTTGAGTTAACATACACGACTGCATTCTGGTTCCTCCAGCCCATTACTGCGGTATTAAACTGAGTTCCTGTGTCCCTTGCAATAAAATATTAAAATTAAAAGAATTGCGTTTATAGTAATGCTTGACAACGAACTTACAAGGCATGGTTGTCATAGTTTCTGTAAATCTGCACCAACTTCTGAATTATTTACTGGTATTATATTATTATATAAATTCAAAACTACATTTTTCTATTTTACATTGAGGTTATATGTCATTATGTATATAAACATTATATTTGATTTATATTAAGTTGTCAAGTTTATTGTCAGGAAATGTAATTTTTCATTTTACTCGCAGTGTAGTCATAAAACTGACCATAGGATGTATCATCAAAATAGCCTTCCATTGGCTGTCCGCAGTTTTATGAATGTACTAAAATTTTCTTGCCCGCTGGACATTTGAAACTACTGCTATAACTGACAAATTACACCACTGCATCTGTAACACAATTTATTTTTGCTTTAGGGCATATTGAGCTGCATGTTTTCGTCGAAATACAGTTTAAAAATCGTCCTTTTATAAAACCACAGATCCAATGTTCGCTTTTACTCAATACTCTCACTTGGGGAAAAGTAGTGCATCGGATTTTTGGGCGAAAAAAGTGCAGCGGATTGATCGATCTGACCATAATTTTATTTGACACTCCATGTACACTATAAATAAATAAGGTTTTCCTCCTTGCTTGCATGTCGAAATGAAATAATAATGAAATCAGAAAGATTAAGATATTTGATATCAGATTTATGTTATATATTACCAGGATTTGTCATATAAGATCCCTTATTAACAAAAATATCAGTTACAGCATTTTCATTATGTAAATGATAATTCATACGTCATATAAATGACCAATGATTGGCGAATAAACTTTCTATTATATTCTATCCCGTTCTACTCTATTAAAAGGACTTTCTATGTCAGTGTATTTCATTAACTAAAATTCAAATTAAGCAAATGTCCAGTTGTTTCATTATACATCAAAACATCGCCACAACTATTCGCTATTCAAAAGTGTTTGTTTTTCTGAAGCAGTGGTGATGAGTAATAAAAATATCGACATTTTCGGGGCAAGGACGATTTTGCGCTGATCAACTTAACTGATTTCCTCTTCCTGCGTACACTTGTTTTATAGGTGCGTTTAAATATATGCAAGATTATGTATGATACGTGGCGAAATAGTCCAGATGAATCATATATTGGAATCAGTATTGAATTTAAATTATAGATAATTGATAGTTTCCAACGCTCCTATTGACATAGTGGTTTAGGCATCTTGTTTGGGTATTTGGGGCCGGAGGTTCTAATCCCAGCGCGTAGACAGTTCATGAACTGCCCATCAAAAATTATTTTCATTCAAAATTGACTAAATTGCCTCTTATCTAAAGACTTGTACTGGGATGTGAAGTAATTTGAATGAGATAGTTTCGCGTAATTCTGTAATGACTGCTCCTTTAAACATGGGTGATAATAAACGCCTAAGTTATTATTTCTTTTCACAACTTGTGTTTATCAACGATCACTTATCATGATATCTGTAGTGCCTTGAATCAGATATACATGTTCCCCCCTGTTAGTGGTTAGGCTCCGCTTGGGAGCGGAGGTCGAGGTTCGAATCCCAGCAGGGGTCCGTTCTGATATGGCCGGTTGGTGAGCCGCCAGCTAGTTAAATAATGGTTACCGTATGCCTACCTGCCTGGTGCCTGGCGTTAAAAGAATAGGATTTGCTCAAAAAGAAGGTGTCTCATAAGTCAGAAATGACTGGCCCTTTAAAATAGGGGTGACACTATAATAAACAAACACTTTACCTGTATTAATAGATCGATAAGGCATATCCAACAATCTAAAGTTTCAAGTGACATTGTACTTTCATTAATTAAAGTAAATGAGACGTATTACTGGTTAACAATGATCTACATGCTATTAATGTACACTCTATTGTCTACCTAACAAAACATACAAAAGAAAACATAATGGTAGTGCTTTTTTATTAAAGACTATAAACATGAAATGTCTGTTGTTATATACATGAGACAGATATAACAAAAGTTACTTCGATTCATAAGCAAGGCAATGCAGATATTAACTGCGATAAAGTATGGATACATTTACGTTTGAATAGTCAATGTGAGCGCTTATTTTTGTGTGAAAGTAAGGATTACCACAAGAAGTGGCACTTTGTGATCGCAGTTTCGCATTTTTTCGCTGGAGGTGAAAACTTGACCACATTCTTGTTCCTAAAAGGACATGTTTGGATTTTTTTGTTATTGGTAGTTCTAATTTTTCAAATGGTGCAGATGGAAGATGGCAGACACTATAAACTGTCGAAATCTGATCGAGAAAATTTTAAATGGAACCAGACGACAAGCAGACGACAAACCATTCCCACCCATCCTAACTCCCTCGTGATGGCAGATACACGTGTGCGCAAGTGCAAAACTTGTGGCCAACTCTTTTCTAGCATGGATGATATGCGGAGGCATATCTCTCTCACACACACAGGTATGGAATTTATATGACTTAAACCATTATATGTTCGATCGAGGCTCAAACCCAAGGCCAATCGTACATGAAGAGGGTGCTTTTCTTCAATCAAATGAGCCTGTCACTAGTAATAACGTTTAGAAAGAAAGATTCCCCGTTCAACATTTTTATTTGAATGACTCATTGTTTTTATTTAAATTTAAAGGCATTTTTGCAATGAATTTTGGAACTTTTACAAGTATTCAATTTTATGTTTTTGATGTGTATGGAATTTGAATAAATTTGAAACACGCGATAACACGTTAAAAAAAATTTTGTCACTTTTGCGTTTCTAAACCTGTTGATTGTAGTATTCATCATTTTGTAGAAATAATAGATTGACGATTTTTATTTAAGTTCAGATTATGTTTACCGCTTACTTTTGGATTTCGTGACGAGTCAGTGAAACTGCAGGTTAGCAAAATGAAACTTGATTTTTTCACAGACGCAGAGAACCAAAAGTCAAATCGCACTGTCATGAACTGGCAGGAACATATCACACTGCGCTTTCTTTATATAGCGTTTATCTAATTGTTTCAGGAACCAAACCCGTAGTTTGTCACATTTGCGGAAAACGGTTCGGAAAGTCTCAACAGATGATGGCCCATTATAATATGCACAGGGAGGCCCGGCTTCAGGAGTTCTCAATATTAACAAAACGCAGACAGCGAGATGTTGTGTCAGAGTCTACCGTTACGTCCCATACAACAGTAGGTAGCTTTCACAGGGTTCCGAAAACTCTGAAAACATACATGACCGAGCCCCCTGATGACAACAGATCATTTGGAACCAGGCAGAGTTTTCAGGTCAGCAACGATGAAGAATCGCGAACAAATGTTTATGACAAGTATTCAAAACCTGCTAAAAATGGTACGTTTCCAGATCTAAGAAGTTCTTCCAAACACACTGCAAGTGCAAAGAAAGACTTTAGCAGTGTATCTGAGTCTGTCAGTCTGCCAAAGATTAGCGCGAAACAAAGTATTCCAACGCCTGACCCAGGACATATATCTGCAATCGATAATGTGATAGGTGTGTCTAAGGCAATAGAAACTAGTGCAGAGTCGCATTTTATAGTAGATGCAGAGAATGAGTTTGTTCGTTCCCGCCTTGAAGCTGTGTCTCGAGCCGGCCGCTCCCCAACTCCAAAATCCTTTAAAACTAGATCAGCAGTGACCGAGCCTAGAAAACCAAAGTACCTCGTTGACAAGGAATTCTGGGATGCAGGAAGTCATGTGACCGACAGACTGACAGGATATAGTCCGGTATCAGGATACGATCCGTATTCACAAAATCTTAATTCAGGCGGAAAACGGAGGCCATCGGCGTTTTCCTTCCCAAGTATCAGATGAAAATATAAGTCATTTTTATCATGCTCGAGCGATCAAAAATGTGTCTTTTTATAGAGAGGAAGTTGAGTTTTCCGATAATAACATAGATATAGTGATTGTTTACATTGTGCCAAAGAATTGTGCGTTTTCGTGTTTCTGTGATTTCTATGACATCGTTTATGCACTGGTGTGAAAAAAGAAACTGTATTATATGTATGTGTGTTCATAGAAAGTTCATTCAGCAAAACCAGAAAATATTAAGGTGTAGTGTTTGAAAACAATATTTCATTTATTTAAAACAGATTGTGCATTTTCAAAGCCTGACCTATAATCTTGGTCGACACCTGTCCTCGGGTATACAACATGCATTGTTACCCTCTTATACAATATTCATATCAATTAAACCTGAAAGGGAAATGATCTCATGTATAAAACGACTATATTTTAGCAGGTGTTGAATTATTACTGGTCAGCTTTTCCAGGAGATTCATGTGATAACCTTGACAATTTAAGAAAATATGATATGCTGGTTTATGTATAGTCTAAATAGTAGCAACGAAACTGGCTGTCTAGATGTCTCTCTACCGTTGTGATATTCGAGACGTCTCACTTATATTTTGTTCATCATATTTTTCACAAAAAGGCGCAATTGTGCTGCCAAAAATGTCTGTCATTGAAAACTTACAAATAAAAATTGCCTAGTTATATGTAAACAGAGTAACTTTTCTGCGTTTTTTCTGTAAACTCCACAATTTCCGGGGTGTCCGAATGGTCTTCCTCGCTGCACGAGCTTTTAGAGCAACTGCAACGTCTGCTAGACGCTCTTTTCCTGCTAGAAAACACCTTTGACGTAATTGTTGACACAACAGAAGTTCTCCATCTCGCTCTTTCTTTTAGTCTCTTTTTACAGAAGAGGTCAGTGAGGGCAACACCCAAGCCTTCCCTGAATCTACTTCCGGTTACACAATACATGAAAAAGTTAGCACATTTATTTGAGTATAGCATATAGAAAGTCATGTTAAACACGAGATTTTCTGTTGCGGCCTTGTCTGACTCGGTGTAAATTGTCGAATCATATTTCAATCGAACTGCGAGCAGTGCCAAATGGAGGGAAAACGGAAAGGTTAGAACTATCAACAACACTGATTCTCCGATCAACATTGGAACAAGATGGCGCCAGGTTTGTCCGCCTTTGAATTTGTCGGCTGGTGACCGTCGCACATAGTGCAGAATGACAGAATTACTGACTAAAATTGCTATCCCACAGATCAATACAAACGCCAGGTTTATCCACGGCCAGTAGTCAAAATAGTAAGTTTGGTATTCTTTTGATGCTCTTTCCGGGAACACGTCACACAATCTGTCGGACCGTTCCGACGGTACAATATCTGATGAGATTAGAAAGTGCGATTCTTTCATTATAACAAAGATGAGTCCTCCAACAACAATTTTCCAAGCTCGCTTGACAGAACAGAATCTCGTGGCACCAAAAGGCGAGACAATCGCGAACGCTCGTTCTGCTGTCATCATCGTAATAACAAGTATTCCGAAGTCATTGTTTCCACTTCCGTAGAAGTTAAAAAACTTGCACATTAAATGTGAGTATTCTGTTCTAATGTAAACTTCGGGGAAATTTACGTACAACCAATGTGCAGACAATGAAATTAAAAGTGCTAAAACGTCATTGAATGCACCTACTTTTAAGTAGACGGAAGTTGAGACATTCCGGAAGTACTTCGTGCGCATGGTAAAGATCGTCATCGAGTTGCACGTGGCACCAATGGTGATGAGAATCGGAGGAACGAGAAGGTTTATAAATGTACTTGCAACTTGTGTCGTGTCGGCGGAAGGTTCATCATCAGATTGAACTTTTTCAACTGTATGGTATGAAAAACGAGCATTATTTGTTGACGCTATGGTATCGTATTGTGGCGGCGTGTTGTTTTGAATCTCCATCATGTCGTAACAAATTCCATTTGCTTGTCATAGACTATAATTGAATTTTACCTGTAATAAAAATAACAGATGTATTTCATACGTACATCTAATGTCGTTTTGAAATGATTTTGTAAAATATGCATATTCATTAAATTTAAAGGGCCGTTACTTTAGTAATACACGTATCTTTATGTTACATACACTTATCCGCTCTACTGCCTGTATACATGCAATTGTTTCATCTGACCAAAGACAAAACGTTGAAGCGCCTATGCAAAATACCAAATCCACCGATGTAACCATGCAATTCTAAGTCTAAAAGCGAACATTTTTCTTTCAGTGTCTGCTTGTATTTATTGTTTACCAAGTTTACTGGGTTCTATAACTTTACAATAGCCGTGGAGTATTTTCCTGTTTGAAGTACTGCTGCAGAAAAACGAGTGAATGTTTTTTGTATTTCCTTAGATTGGCCTGGGTGGCCTTTTTGTCCTACTTTCGCTTTATTGCATGTTGTAAACAGTCAGAGATATACGTTGCACATCATTGGAAGTAAAGATCTTTCAATTATGATTCAAAAATGGCATGCATATTCAGGTACAGCCTATTTACAGCCTCTTCCTGTGAGACTTCAGGAAAGTTACAAAGATATTTGATATTTGGAAAACCTACTTTCATTTTCGAAAAGGCAAAATATAATTTATTAATTCTTTTGTTAAACTCAGATTTTCAACATAAGATGGTCACATTCGATGCAGTATGTCATACTTTTCCTTCGAGACGACATCCTTACAATTCCAGATTTAAAAGAAAATTCGATTTGGTTTATATTAGTAATAGACCTTTAAACCACAGACCTCGAGCTCTAACCACAATGTTTTGATAACAAAACTAACGTAAAGACACTTGCAATTTCTTTTTTATTTGTATTACACCTCAGTACATACAATATTATCGTACTTATATATATATATATACCACAAAAAAAATGCGAAAATCATACGTACATTTCCTCATTTTCCAATCAATTCACGTTTAACAAGCTCATATATGAAAGAATAACACTATAGAGTTGAACATGTGCGTTTATTATGTCGGATGATAGATCTGCACCGGCGGGTTAACAAGGGGATGTCCGCGGGGTGGCACATCGCAGAAATACGTACATTTTCTACACATGTGTATAGACTTTATTTTTTGCCGAATAAAGATTTCGATTGTGCAGGTCATTTTGCGGCTCGAAGCTTCAAATATAATCAGGGATATTGTTCTTATGTCTTGAAATATATTTTCTTCGATAGTGCAGCCCCTTTTAGTTACAAGTACACAAAAGTTCCAGATCCGACCTTGAAATGAGTAATTAGGTATAAGGTATGACAACAGATGGGAGGGGTCCAATTAAGTCTACATAAAAGGTTATTGCTACCCGCATTATGCAGGCCTGTCTCTTTAAATGCGAGTACATTTAAATAATGTTTACATATTTAAATATCCCTCTAGTGAAATTGTAAACACCTGGGTTGAAAATACGGAAAGCGGGTAAGTTTCAGGCCTTGTTTAAACATTTTGGATGAAGAGGGGATGTGTTGTTATGCTACTTATAAGCCGAGAAGAAAATTGATTCAGGCATTTTTGAATTGTTGACAGAAATGCCGGTGATAAAATTGCTTTCCATAATGTTCGCCCGAAGAACTGTGAATTGCGTTTTTGTTTGGCGCGAAAATTTCGCAATTTGATAGCAGACAGACAATATTTAATTATCGCAAATAGAGAATTCTCTAAATAAATCCATGTGAAATAAAAATTCGCAAAGGTTTTGAAACAGCAAAGTAGATAAATCAAGAAAAAATCAGAAAATTAAATAATCGCAAACATCAAATACAAATGTATCATAGTCTGTGAGATGAGGTCTGTTCACTAATTTTTGAAATATTATACATGTAAGGTGGAAAGCTTTTGAAATTTTAGAACATTCTCGGATAACAACCAAACTTTATGTACGAATAGCGATTACTATGTGACCCTAGATGTACTGTGGTGATAAAATTATGCGGGCAAGTTGGTTGGTACCTGGCAACAGGGGGCCACTTTCCATACTCCAAGGGTATGTGTACTGAAGAGACTCTGCAAATAGCATTTAGTTAATTATTTTTTTAATGATGTAAAATAATTATTATGATGTGAATGATAAATCTTATTCCAGGTAATGTATATGCTGTCATATTGCTATAGTATGGCATTGTAATGGACAGAAATGCCGTGTATAAAGTAACCGAATAAAGTCATAAAATAGCATTTTCATCTTTTTTTTTCTGTTTCATTATTTCTTCAGTCACTCTACAGTTCCTCTCTTCTGAGTATTTTGTATATGTTATCCGGCGATGAATTATACATGTCCTTTTTCCGGTGAACCACTGGTGCCCTTCTCTTTTTCGGTTGTGGTGAACTCTTTCCCTGTGCTTTCCTTCTCTGCAGCTCTACAAGATGAGGAGCGCTTGCCGCGCACCGGAAACCAACATTTTGCGCGGTGTAATCAGGTGCTTGGCCCACCCTGGATAATAATAACGTTAGTCATCAAACGAGGAGAACAACAAAAAACAAGCGTAGTACAAAAGTATAGTAATGCATTTGAATCTGCCTCTGTTCAAGAAGTTGACTTTTTACACAAACAAATTTTGAAAAGGTACTTTCATCAATTATCTATAACAAACTTTAAAAAATTAAAGTGTGCATGTAATAACATTGTATTAAGGCTTAACGAAAAGAACAACAGTAGCAGCAGATGCAGCAGCAGCGACAACAACACAACCATAAGATACCTGTTGGCAGTACGGACAGCATAGTTAAGTGATCCATCTCTTGTGTCTATGTATGAACCTCCCTTGAGGACGTATTTAAGGTCCTGCAATCTTCTATCGACGACTCTTTCGAAATACCGGGAAGTTGTCCACTCCCACACATTGCCTAACATGTCAAACATGCCTAAATAATACAATGATTTGAGTTAAAGATAGGATAAAAGGGACCTTTTTTTATATATATTTTTTTTTTTTTTTATATATATATATATATATATATATTTACGAAATTGCAAAGGGAGGTAACCAATGGACGCTTCGGAACTAATCCGTAGTAATAGGCACTCGCTGCCAAACTTGTATCCTGCTTAAAATCGCGTTTTAACCTGCAGTTTTTTAAATGCAAGATTACGCTTTGTGTCAAGACATCACATGATTTATTCATGCTAGAATATGCTTTATTTCAGCTAACAAATGGATTATTCCTGATTATCCTGTATTCAATGCTTAATTTCACACTGACGTTATTCATATTAGGGTCAACTTACTTTAATTACTTTGTCACTTTTAAGCATGTATTGGGCAATTAAACTGAAAAATTCGGGGAGGGAAACATAATCTTCAAACGTACATGAAACACTTACTCTGGTTATTCTGTGCTGGGAAAGCATCGACTGGGGACAGGGATGTCCAACCGTCATAACCTTTATCCTCGTCAGGTGATTTACCCTGTGTAAAAATATATAAAAGAACACTACAGATGACGCAAATTTTCCATGTATGCAAGCCCGTTATAGACAAATTGGACAACCCTTCCATGCAGTACCAGTACTAGCACAGAAAATTAATAGCCATTACCAACTTTAAGGACAACTTTAATACTGGTCGAAAGGAAACACACTCATATATCGTCAAAGTTTTCTTAGCGCACTGGTTAAACATATAATTTTGTAATCCCAGGCCACTTTTCGGTGTAGGTTCAAACCTATGATTACTAACATCATAAGTTACATTTCCAGAAACTTAAGATCAGTATACATGTATTGTCATTAATAACTCTACCTGCCAAATATTCATCCGATGTTTCTTATATCTGTCACCCCACGGGTACTGCACTCCTGAAATGTATATATGGTCTGAGATATAGCTAGCAGCACCACAAAACAGTCTGCGTGTCATGCATTTTCTGGAATCCATTTGCACGCTGACCTTATTTCATTGGCATTTAATACAGTCAGAAGAAATGGTAGCAAGTGGTTTAGTTGTCATAGTAACGAGAGGGCATTACAAGTTCGGTGTCATAAGGGAGGTTGATACCGGTATATGTGGTCTTTCAGGTAATCGTTAGACGAGTAACATGCAGCTCTATTCTTGGTTGAAAATCCTTTGACTGAATTAAGAGCATATGAAATCTAAAATCATGATATTTACACGAGCGACAGTTAATTCTAAGCGTTGTTTTTTTACATTTGAATTCATGATAACCTTATAACCATTTCAGAACAACAGTGCTAGTTCAATTTATAAATTTATATTCAAGCCGTATCTAGAGTTCCAACATCATCTTCAGTATAAAGACGTTTGTCCACTTACATGATTCACCTCTAACGCCAAACTTTGCTGCATACATATTCCCCATCATTTGCTCAACCTCTCAAGTCACCAGTAGCTGCACAAACACAGCTACAAATCCGGCTGATGTTCATTTTGGAGACGTTTACTTACTCACATGTTTACCCTTTAATGCAATCTCTAGCTGGAACAAGAGCCATGTTACACATGGTTAATCCCCCCGCCAGGAAAAAGTTACCTGAAGGTTGTACTTCATACATTTACTTGGTGAGAGATCTTAAAAAGGTAAAGTTATGGTCATGCTGAGTACAGTTTTCAAGAAGGGAAAAAGAATAAGGCAATGAAGAGAAGGTTTGCAAAATATATTAATGTTCATTATCAGTATAGGTATGATATTTTCTATTTGACTAAAAGTAGACAAGGTAGAGTTATTGTTCTTGCCACGCACTTCCTTCCAAGTGCTATGTCAGTGTATTAAGTTTGAAAAAAATCCCTCAAGTACTTTTGGAGTTATGCTTCGGACAAGTAAATCTGATAAAGGGAATAACTCTAAAAGTAGGCAAGGTAGAGTTATGTTCTTGCACACTGCACTTCCTACCAAGTGCTATGTCAGTGTATTAAGTTTGAAGAAAATCCCTCAAGTACTTTTGGAGTTATGCTTCGGACAAGTAAATCTGATAGAGGGAATAACTCTAAAAGAGGCAAGGTAGAGTTATTGTTCTTGCACACTGCACTTCCTACCAATGTGCTATGTCAGTGTATTAAGTTTGAAGTAAATCCCTCAAGTACTTTTGGAGTTATGCTCGGACAAAACTTTTAAAGTAAATCTGATAAAGGGGATAACTCTAAAAGTAGGCAAGGTAGAGTTATTGTTCTTGCACACGCACTTCCTACCAATGTGCTATGTCAGTGTATTAAGTTTGAAGTAAATCCCTCAAGTACTTTTGGAGTTATGCTCTGGACAAAACTTTTAGAGTAAATCTGATAAAGGGAATAACTCTAAAAGTAGGCACGGTGAGTTATTGTTCTGCACACTGCACTTCCTACCAATGTGCTATGTCAGTGTATTAAGTTTGAAGAAAATCCCTCAAGTACTTTTGGAGTTATGCTCCGGACAAAGTTTTTCAAGTAAATCTGATAAAAGGGGATAACTCTAAAAAGTAGGAAAGGTAGAGTTATTGTTCTTACACCTGCACTTCCTCCCAATGTGCTCTGTCAGTGTATGAAGTTTGAAGAAAATCGCTCAAGTACTTTTGGAGTTATGTTCCGGACAAAATTGGGACGGACGCACGGACGGGGGGATAAAAAAACCCATCTTCCTCTCCTTTTTTGTCAGACGATTGCCAACTCACTTGCTTACCTCTAATGAATCACCATTTATTTTCGTTTGGAAGCAATGTTTGAATCATATTGTTACCTCTAAGTCCACCTCTAGCTGCAAACTCCCATTCTTCCTCGGTTGCAAGACGTTTGCCCACCCACATACAGTAAGCTTTGGCATCCTTGTAACTAACATGGACAACTGGATAGTCCAGTCGGATTCGAACATGGGTCCCTGGTCCCTCAGGCTGATGAAGAGAAAATGCATTCATGGAGATACTTGACCCATAATAAGCAATCTCTACGTGAGTACTTTTTATTTGTAATGAATTTGTATATCGTCAAATTTGTCTAAGCGCAGTGGTTAAGCATATCATTTTGTAATGTCCGGCCTCTTTTCGGTGTAAGTTCAAAAATTCATAATTTGTTATATTCTTTTAAGACATATAACGGTGGTAAACGTGTAAAAGTTTAGAATACAAAATACAAAATTTACTGATTAAAGGTAGGTTGTAGGGCCATTAGTGTACACTGTTAGAATAATGCTAATTGATTGCAGTGGATACAGTTGAACTATATTTCATCGTGCATGAGAGTGAAAGTCGATGGTAATGCATGCCTTTTGGTAAGTTAGCGAATGTGGATGGCTCCCAGAATAAAGCATAGTAAGTTTAACTTATTGGCCTATTGCCACAACCCCGGCAACAGTCGACACAGCCCTGGCAACAGTCGACGGCAGATATACCTATACATGTGCAACCAGTGTAGACGGCAACCAACCTGCACGATATTGTCGCGGTCGGTAAGTTTGTTTAAATTATTTTACAATCTTACGTATAACTGGATGTTTTCCAAATTTTCAGTAGGACCAGACATACCCAGCTTTCTAACCAATTCCACTAAGTAAAACCAAAATGACTTCCCTTAGAATAAATCGATTTGTTGGTAAACAAGGGAGATCATTCTTGTGCTACATAAACGAACTTATTTCCCTTGAAATTAAGGCAACAGTCGGGGTATGATTAAAACAAGGTTTTTTACAACAAGCTTTTTTTTGTAAAAAAGCAATGTCTTCTTTCTGGTAATTCGGAAATCTTTTTTGTTAACTTCATCCTCATTCTCCTCAAAGTTGGAAATAGTATTTAAAAGGTCACTTTTCTTCTAGCATGATAAAAATTTCTCTTAGCGGACTTATTAAAGTCACAAAGTGGTTTAATTAATCCATAATATTTTGTATTTTGTAATTGTTATGTGCCATGTAGATTTTGTCGTTTTTTATGGTCATGCATTTATGTCAGATTGATTAATAATTAAACTTGATTATTGATCAACTAAAGTGTGGGCTTGTTCTAGTGTAAATATTAAAGTCGAAAAATTGCACTTGACTTACACTGTCCCACTGTGCACCTTTGACAGCCAGCCACCAGGGGTCAGCAGACTCTGTACTCCACTTCTCTTTCACGTGCTTACTGACTTGGCTCGCATGCACCCAGCTAAAACCTTCAACTTCCGCCGACGTCTTGTATTTCTTCTTTTGCATTTTGAATTTCCTACACAAAAAAGGAAAATACTGTAAGCTGTTACTAGCGCAATTTTCAAAAATATCTTTCTAAAAAGGTAGATAATAAAATACTTAAATGAATGGTATTAAGAGAGTTAGGCATTCTGTAAAACCGGTATGTTGTCTTGTTCTGAGAGAAATTTGTTCTGACACTCATTGTTGACAAAACAACATCCTATATGAACAAGACGATATATAACCGTTTGAAATATCATCAGTAATCACATCATATTAACAGGAATGTATAGGCATGCAATAAAACAACACATTCTCATGAACTGGCAATTTTACATGATGCACGTAACGTAACTTCTTTCTGGATATCATTAACGCTGTCAGTGCATTCCGTATAGACCTTAAAATAGTTTCAAAATACAGCTTGACTATCATTTTGGGGCATGTTTGTGTATCCATTGCGCATGTTGTGTGTGCGTGTAATACTTGTATGAGCCTTTCTCGATAGATCAGTCACAGCTGTTGAACCATTTGTGGAGAATCACACGACACAAGAAAGGATAAAAAGAGTAAAAAAAACAACAGATCGTCTTGAGAGAAATCCAAAGACAGAAAATATTGGACGTGGTGGTTTATGTATGGTTTGACTCACAACATTTGCATCAGAAATTACTATGGTGATCTTGCCTAGAAAAGCTAACGAAGTCACGAGTTGTCTTCCACAGTGGTCCTTTAAAATTATAAATGGTTATAAGTCTAGAACAGACGTTCAAAGGGAGAGCACTGGACACTGTCACGTGACATAAACAAGCCAGTAACTTAACTCTCTTACCAAAACTGCGCAACTGTTACGGGATATATGTCCATGTAGAATGGTCTGACTTCAGTTACCCTGACAGGGTATTCACCTGTATACGAACTTGGATCATTTATTCCTGTGAATGTAAAGGAATACACTCGTGCTATTAGATATTAAAAACAATTATATCCAAACATAATATATAGACTTGGTAAGTCTGGATGCAAGATCAAGATGTAGATCATTGTTATAGTAGAAATTCAGTCTTACATCTATAGCCTATCAGATACAGATCAAGTTTGAAAATAAAGGTACATATATTACATTTGTATCTCGAAAATGCATTATGCCTGCAATAATGATTTTCATTTGCCCCCAAAAAATATCTAGGAAGTATCTTTTGTTAGCGGATGAAGATGCGTTTGCATATAATTATAGTGACATACATTTTAAAACTTGCCAATTCTAACCTCAATTCTAAAAAGATTTGTTTCAGTGCTATATGAAAAAATGAACTGAATCATACCTACGGTGAATTTGCCTCCTAGTTGCTGTCTCATAGCATCTTTAAAGTCATAGCGTCCCTTCAGTACTTTGATTTGAAATCAGAAGGATAAATTTAGCATTTTTTTCATTTTTAAACTGTGAATCATTAGATACAAAGCTTGTCAGATTTTCATCGAATTTATTCAAAAAATAAATGCAGCAGATCTAAAAGTGACGATGATGAAACTAAAATTATCATGTAATACTGAATTACTTAAAAAGTCTTTTTTTTTCATTTCATATAAAAGAAAACTCACGTTCATCCACATGATAATTCCTTTTAAAGCCTGCTGACAACCTTAATGTAAAAATATAAATTAATATTCTTAAAAGCCACATAATTCTTCTTGTTACCATCTTTTTGATTGTGCCGGAAATCAATTGCGCATGCTTCATTCGAGCGGAAGCAACATCTGTGAACAAAGCTAATATGGCGGTCAATTATTTGTCAATAATAAGCGACAAAAAGATTATCTTTCAGAGGGGTATTGAATCTAGAATATATTGACGGTTTTGTTGCCATGTCACAGCTGATGCAATCGGTATTGTATGGTGACATATTACTGCCAAATGTTAGTTAACTGACTTTCGTGTTAACTAAGTGGTTTTCGCGAAAATATTTCGCGTTATCTACTTAGCCGCCATCTTTAACATGACGGATAAATAGATAACGTGAAATAATTTTGCGAAAATCACTAAATAAGTGGATATCACGAATGGGAAAAGGGAAATGTCGTAATGCTGTTAGAATCTGTGTCCTGACCCTTTTGGCCATTTATTGTCATATGGTGTATTGGTGTATTTTCCTTAATATTGTAAATATCATTGGAAATAAAGTATGTTTTAAGTATATCACGAAAATACACTTATTAACACTAAAGTCAGTTAACTAACGTATGGCAGTTATATGCAACCATAGTATTGTCACCAGACCTGGTGATGATTACAACTATTATATATCATAATGATGTTAGGTAAAATCTAGTTGTACCTTTCATTTAGACAGAAAGCTCAATATACACTAGTACGGTTTATTAAATAAAACATTCTCAAGATTAGACAATGGCCGGCATGTTGTACTCGAAATTGAGCCTATGCATTGACAAGCTATAACTCGAATGTTCTCTCATCTCTTGTATGCAATGAACAGTTATTTTCTCTTATTTTTTACTAACTTTTTTCACACAGTTTTGTACAATTTTGTCAGATAAATACCTCAATGTTCTATATATCAGTTTATTTTCTGTCAATATTTGTCTAAATATAGTTCTATAACACTGATAATCGTTTCCTAATTCTCCCATAGTCTTCTTTATATCAGCCTCACTGATGTCACACTATTGTTTTATATTTCATTATCCCTATATCATTTTCTATCACTGTTTTTTTCTGTAGCAGCTTTCCGGTTATTCAGGAATTCTTTAGTCAGTCTAACCAATGCTTATAATATTACAGTCTCACTGAATTCTAACTTTCAATTTCACTCTTGATTTTCATTTCAATTTCAGCGATGCTTTATAGTGTCCTTTTTTATTTCAAAGTCAGTTGTTATTTAACTTTAATAGATGCTAGCATTCAAATGCTTAAGAAAATTTTAATGACAGTGTACATTGTAAAGCCAATTCAATCTGAATTATAAGTAAGGGTTACTTTTTAAGTAAAGAAGTTGGATTATATCAGAGTTTACACATCTACTATATAGTTCCTTGACTTAGACATAAGAAAGACATTTAGAGCAAATAGTTCACAGCGGTGTAAGCAGATCGTTTTGAAATGTATTGAAAGATTTTCCTTTCAAATCCTTGTTGCAAAGAAAGCCAAACCTGACATATAATTTTTGTGAAAAAAGGGCCACCTAGAACAAGAATTTGCAAGTCAAATGTCTCTAAGACATATATAACACTGTTCACACTGAAAAACAAATGATTTAAGGAAACTGTTACCGGAGAAACAACCAAAATGTATGATTTTACTAATGAACAAAACTATGAAACTCGTTTTTTTTACTATCCCAGTCGAACAATGAAATTCCATCCAAATTTTAACGCATATTTTCAATTCATTCTGTCAACAAGAGCTGTACCTCCGGATATAGCGAATGGTCAAAATGTGTTCGTTATTATTAGGAGTGTACTGTTTACTTGTTTCCCGTAGAAGTCACGATACTGGCGCTTAAAAGCAGTCGGTTTATAAATCGAAATTTAGCAATTTTCACTGGTCAAGTTGTCCTATTTTCAGTATTGAGGGATTCATTCATACTAACCCGTGATATGTATTTTGATATATTTATTTCTACAAAAAAATCTTAACAAAATACTTTGTGTTCTAATACTACGCTATACTTTTACATGTATATGATATAATGATAATGAAAGAAAAATAACATGAACATGTACATATTGAAATGTAAATATCACTAGCGGATCCGGGGGGTGGCGTACCCGGTGCGCGCGCCCCCCCTAAAATTCCCCAATCTTACATAAATATCTGAGTATAAATTTATATTTTCTGTTTCCGAAATCGGTATCTTAAAAGTATCAAAAACATGTTTGAAATGCAGAAAAATGCACGAAATGGCACCCTCGAAAAAAAAAAATTTTCCCGACCCCCCCTAGACCTCCCCATTTTTTAACCCCTGGCTACAGCCCTTGCATTGTTCATTGCCATACAATTATACATGTTAATTATACACTCGCTCCCTCCATCTCTGTTTAGTGTTCGATTACTTGAAAACAAAGAATAAAACACAGTCATAATTGCCGTTTTATAAGGCTTGAGCAGAACCAACAAATGGCAAAAAAGTCACGCTCCTGGATCCGCCCCTGAATATAATACATTGTATCAGAATTCAATTGAGCCGACACTGCAACTGTAAGGGGAAGTAACTGTTACGAAGAGTTTGTGGCACCGACACTGAAAGTGTAAAGGGAATTAACTGCTACGAAGAGTTGGCGGCACTGACTGTGGAACTGTAAGGGGAAGTAACTCCTACGAAGATACTGAAACTGTAAGGGGAAGTAACTGCTACGAAGAGTTTGCGTATACATATCACAGTTACAATCAACAAGGCGATTAATATTTCCGGTAATATACATTGTATTTACAAACTGAAGTAAACTGGTAAAACACTTTATACTAATGGGTGAAAGCCTTCGGTAGATTAGTGAACGTTGTAGACACATGACAAGAAATACAGATAGGGACAGATCAACTTCTTTTTACGATGAAAGAGAGTCAAGTCTTAGAGATACATGTGCATTTAGATGTCAGCATTGTTCGGTTCATTTATCTTTCCGTCTTCATCCTCGACATGAATAGTTACCAAGGGAACTATTTCCCGGTTGTTGTCGTTGTCGTCTGTCAAAGTATTCTTCCGCGAAATCATATCTTCCTTTGATGAACTGTCTGCGTCTCCTTCACTTAAGGTATTACGCGAGCCATTTCCGGAACTGCTTTTTGCTTTTTCTGCGGCTGCCTTTTCTCTGTCAGCCTGCAGAGCGAATTGCATGTGCTTGTAATATAGCATGAAATTATTTACCAGCGCGGGCACTGAGAAGCCGATCATTAACAGCCCGGACATTGCACAGATGGAGCCAATCAATTTTCCGAGCGTGCTTTTTGGATACATGTCGCCGTAACCAACAGTTGTCATAGTGATTAGCGCCCACCAGAATCCTTCGGGAATGCTTTCAAAGTCGGCACGTTCTTCAACAAAGTATATGAGGGAGGAAAACACGAGTATTCCAACTGACATAAAACACGCAAGTAACACGAGCTCTCCGATACTGGCTTTCAACGTGTAAACAAGGATCCACAACCCGGGCACATGCTTGATTAGCCTGAACACTCTTAGAACACGGACGATGCGGAAGATCGTTATGAAGTTAACTATGTTCGAATCGCTATTGATATCAGGATCAGCAGCATATACTATCATTTCAATGTAGTCTGGAAGAATGGCGATCAAGTCGATAATTCCCATAACTGATGTTATGAACCGTAGTTTCTTTGGTGAAAAGATGAGTCGAATAATGTATTCTATGGTGAAAAACGCAAGGCACACTAGGTCAATGATATGTAAAGATGGATGCTTGAATCTAGAGGAACTTCCGGTAATACTCTCGGTAGTTCCTATTACATTCGGAGTTGTTCCATTTATGATGTCATCGCCTGTCTCATTAGACATATTTCCGGTTGCCAGTGTCTTCTCTTGCATCTTGAACGCAGGGGTTGTTCCAGCAACGAATGAAAATATGGATAGGATAACAAAGAAAAGACACACAAATCCGAATATTTTAGCCATCAGAGACGAGTCAGGGTTGTTAAAGAAGTTCCAGATCTTTGGCTGATTTGAGTTCCACCATGTCTTCTTCTTGTTTTTATCCACTTCAGCTGAGACAAGGGAACCTTTTCTATCATGTTCCAGCTGAAAAAAAATCTATACGGTCAAATATGTGATATGTGTATTATCGTGCAGAAGTGGCTGCATATCAGACTCCTAACTCCGGGGGTTGAAGGTTCCGGTCCCGTCAATGTCAGAATATAGCAGCCTTAGAAAAACGTGAACTTGCTGTCTAAGCTTATTTTTTTTTCTGTATAATTAAGTACATGTAATTCTTTGAAGATATGTGATTAGTGTATAAAACAGTGTGACGGTATGTGACATATGACATAAAGGCTGTACGTGTGAGCATTAATCTCTCGTAGAATATTTTATATTGGTCTTTTTGTATCTGATTCGAGTGTTTAGACTAAATTGTACCTGATTTAGCGATCAAGTATAGATAATAAATAGTACCATATTCAGAACCTCAAGTGAATGAAATGAATAGTGCCTGATTAAGGTCCTCAAGTGTAGTCTTGTCAAATAAAGGGAATAAATAGTGCCTGATTCAGGTTGTTAAGTGTAGAGTCTAATCAAACAAAGGGACTATATATTACCTTATCCTCGGCCTCAAGTGTTGAGTCTAATCAAATGTAAGGTCTAAATAGTACCTGATTCAAGGCCTTAAGTGAGGAGTGTAAATAGTACCTGATTCATCGCCTCGAGTGCAGAGTCTAAATACTAGTAGTACCTCATTCAGGGCCTCGAGTGTTGACTTTAATCAAATGTATGGTCTAACTTGTACCTGATTCAGGGACTAAAGTGTAGAGCCTATATAGAATCTTATTCAGGGCCTCAAATGTAGGTTTGTACAGTACCTGATTCAGAGCCTCAAATATGTCTAAACAGTACCTGGTTCAAGACTTCAAGTATAGAGTCTAATCAAATGTATAGAGATTAAAATTCAATAATACTTGATTCAGGGCTTCGAGTGTAGAGTCTAGTCAAATGTAGAGACCAAATAGTACCTGATTCAGAGCCTCAAGTGTAGAGTTCCAGTCGTTGTAGTTAGTCCAGCAACATCTCTCTATCTTGTTAGGTTTCACACCCCAAAACTCGAGCTCATTCTTTGCAGCCGGGCCACAGATGTAAGACGGTATGTGGAGTTCTCCTGTGCGAAGGTAGTTCAGAGTTGCCTGTGTAAAATTCAGGGTTATCATTTAGAAATACATGTGTACAACTCTGTGCATATCTTGCTTTATGATTCTGTAAATCGTATTCACATACACTATATAAATGTAAACACGTTTGAAGGCGACATACCATAACGTTACCATTGTTTCTCAAAACGGAAATAGCGTACAGTGCAGATCATGATCAGAAAAAACATATCTTAAGTCTCGTAGTCATTTAGTTAAGTTATATGGTCTTAATAGGCATATTGTTAAGGGTTATAAGAAGATATTTTAAGTCGACATTTCTGATATTTAAACGTACCCTGAATACATCCGGATCTCTGTCAAAAAAATACTCTTTCTTCTCCGGCCTATAGTGGTCTTTCAGGAACTTTTGGTTGGCCAGAGGACTGTGCGGGAGACGAAACAGGGTGGATCTGTTCAAGAGAGAGAAACCGTCATTATATACTATCAAACATACTAAAGAAGGTGGCATAGGTTTTCATCAAAGGTGACCGACTTTTGTATGAAGCGGCTGTTTAATACAAGTGCTGAAGTGCAAAATGAACACCTGAGATCGTCTGTATTGTCTGCTGAAGACAGGTGTCTGCTTAATAGAAGTGAATGCTAAACCTGTATCGGCCCATTACTTGTAAATTTAAATTCTTCTGCTTCATATCAATAACGCTCGTAGATTGCTTTCTGGAGGTCTCCTCGGTATATGGACATGGCTTCAGGGGTTCAAACCTCTTGGTAATTTCAACAACATCTGATTTCATTCGATTTTTTTTTTTTTTTTTTTTTTTTTTTTTTTTTTTTTTTATTTTTTTTTTTTTTTTTTTTTTTTTTTTTTTTTTTTTAAAAAAAAAATTTTTTTTTTTTTGGGGGGGGGGGGGTTTTTTTTTTTTTGTTTTTCAACCCCCACCTCTTGGGTTTGTGGCCCCCCACCTAAACCTTTTCCCCCCCCCTTCTTTTTTTTTTTTTTTATTCATTGTGCAAAAGTAAAACAGTAAATGACAATATACATACAGACGTAACAGTCAATCAATCAAGACGTTCAACGCCGCGTAAACAATAGTTTGAGGCTATCCATTATTACAAAAACATACATTTATCATTCGGGAATAAAAATAATTACATTTGTGTGGTTCAGCCAGAACGTGTTTTGTAGTTATCAGATAGTCCGAAAAGTTAACCAGCAACGTGCAGTTTTAAAAAAAAGGAAAACAGGTTTGATTCTTTGGAGCCCGACTCATTTTTGGACCTTATAAAAAGCCAGTTATCCTCTCTCTCTTCTTCGTAAATCATGAATAGACAATTCTTATATATACATGTATATAGCAACGATTGGAGGTCAGAATATGAAAATTTAAAACAGCATTTATTTTCCTTTAAAGCAAGTACTCATATGTAGCTATCTTTTGTTTTTAAGCTAGTATCATCGAGACTTTAACATGAATTCTATTTCCATTATTTTAGAAAAAAAAACATAATTTTAAATAAATGGTATCTATGAGACATAGATGCAGGCAAGTAGTATCAACAGTATAATGGAACCGATTAACTCTCAAAATGAAAAAGCAGGTACATGACAGCCAAGTTGCATCTTTTAAACACACTTGAACGTTTCAGACTTCTTTGTTGTTTGTATAGAATCATTGTAAAGATGGACCGGAATAATATAAACTAAGAATTAACTCACTTGTACGTTTCAAAAACCACACCTCCTATGTTGAAAATGAGTGTTTCTTTAGACGTCGCGACATTAACCATGACCCGTCCCTTGGTGTCGACTTTGGCTCCAGGAATCATGGCTGACACCATACCGCTCATTCCGCCCTTCATCTTTTTCCTTTTCTTGTTCCGCAAAAATCCTGCACTGCCATCCCCTGTAAAAAGCATATTTTTAGATAGTTATATTCCTTTTGCCTTCTTCGGAACTTTTTGTAGTTTGGTGCATGTATAGGTTTGATGGGCATATAACTGTGACACGAGCCCAATTCCGTAACTAGGTAATCCGTCCTAGGTTTAAACCAAGCGTTTCCTTATATGCAACAGTTACGCTTAATTGCAATGTATTAAAAGTTATGTAACTGCATAGACTGTAATAGCAGTTTTAAGGATAATAATAGGTTTTTTTTTACTATTTATGGAGGAACAGTTTAGGATTAAACGTAAGTTGGATTAACTGGTTACTATATCGGACTTCCTCTAGCTATAGATCAACAATATCGACCCGGCATAATTCATGATTTACCCGTTACCGTGGGGGGAAGGGGGAGAAAAAAAAAAGTTAGGTTTTTTTTTTTTAGTATAAAATTATCGACAACAATAAACGAAGTATGACTTAACCGTTCTCCTCAGCAATGATCGTTGTATTTATATACGCTAAAAAGAAGACACGGCTCACCAAACAGATTTGATGTATAGTCTCATTCTCATATTTTCTTCTATTTTTTTCTTGTGGTTGTGATCTTTATGTCACCGCGGACCAGTTATCATATAGACTGTAACATTCAGAATTACTTTGTCCGGCTAATTCATATAAAATATTAACAATTTTTACGGCTATAATAGAGTTATTATGAGAACACATTATTTAGATAACACCATTATTTCAACGTAAAACTTATTCAATTCTTGACAGTCGACTTAGAACACTGCAGTAGAAGTTAAGAGAACTGTACACATGCACGGCATTTAAAAACTTGCACACACCGTGACAGAGACTGTCACAAAGCTAATACTTGAAAAATCTAGTAGCTTCTCTTTGATCATTTTGTCCCAAAAGCAGACGAGGATGATATATTCGATTTAAAACGAAGGTTTTTTAAAATTCCATCTGCACTGAAAAATATAAAAAATTTACCCAATAAATTGAACCGTTTCTTTCCCGTGTCGTGTGCGTTCCTCACCGCAAACATGGCGATAAATTTAGTAGTTTTTCTTTAATTCACGGTAACAGTTTCAAATCTGATAAATTGATAGCGTCGATTTTGTTTCCACAAAACTTTTATAAATTCAAATAACGCAAACTTTTCTTCAATATACGTAAACTCCGAGGTTGCCGACAGAAGGACACGAAATGAAATTTATTTGTGTTAATTGTTCAAATTGTCTGTCCTATTAGCGAGTATATAAAGTGTTCATCTTTTCTTCTTTTATCAAAACGTCTCATCAAGTGCGTAGACCGATTGTTATTTCACGATTTCACAGCTGTATCCGAAAGGGCAAAATACCCGAATGACGATACTTTGCATAACACCGTCTACAACCTAGAGCCATTAGATGTAAATAGAATTTCGACGTTTTTTAAAAGTTTTTGTTAATCATTTCGCTTCAGCAATCACGAGAGCGATTTTTATCAATTGTGTCGCGTTGATAAATTCGACACTGTTTTATTTTCTAACATCATTCTATTGCTGTTGAACTTTTGATATCTCAAGCTATATAATGTTTACATTCGTCAACTTTGAGTTTTAAGTATAGACAGTTACAGATGCGTATACCAATGATGTTGTTGTTGTTGTTATAAGAATTTAACGACCGTTCGAACCGTATTTTGGTCATATTTACAGACAGGCAGTTTACCTAACTATCATTCATGGGAAGAACCAGTGCTTGACTCCTATCCTCCATAAGGAACTATGAAATTTCTCACATAAAGAGACATGGTCGGTAATAGAACTCGAACCCATGACCTTTAATCTATGAGATATAGCAGTAATTTTAAGTCAGCCGCTCTAACCACTCGACCACGGAGGCGAACGTATACCAATATGAAAACCTTAGCTTTATGTGATTTAGTAAATACATTTCTGAGTGGAATGGCGACTATATAGTTTTACTTTATTTCCGTAGTAGGATCATTGTATTTACTATTTAGTGACAACTGAATGAAACAGCTCTAAAATACATTTAGAAATTAAAGAAACTAAGAAGTGAATTTATTAACTATGGTGGCTGATTTGTGCCATTTCGCCTTTTTTGTCCCTCGGCCCCGCCCGGAGCGAAAACATGAGAATCACCATTGATTCGGCAATAAGCAAATTTACAATGCTTCTACCCTTACATAATGTAGACAAATGCCAAACATGAAAAAATATCACCGAATTCTAGGAAAACTGAAATATAACGAGACGATTCAATTAAAAACTATAGTTTGCATATAATTTGACTTAATTTTAATTTGACCAAAGTTAAATGTTAGAAAAATAAATCTAGTTCTCGCTAAATACAATATTTTGACAGGTTTACTATTTGTTATCTATTTGTTCACATCATAAGTATATCAAACTTACCTCACGTTGCTCATGTAAAATAATTAACAACAACACCACCACCACCACCACCAACAACAACAATACATTTGGAACACAGAAATACGGAGAAATGTTGTTATCATTGACATTGAAATTAAGTAATCCACATTATCTGTCATACTTCCTTCGTATGAAGCAAAGAAAGAATACAAACGAATATTTTCTTAATGTTACCTTGGCTGTTTCAGGTGTGTTCTTGGGCAAAGACACTTGCTTAAAACAATTTGAAAGTTAAAAAAAAACGTTTTTAAAAAGTGTCCTTGATCTCCTAAAAATATTTATGCTTAAAATAATCTAAAACTAAACAAAGCCCTGAAAAAAACACTATTTTAGTAACAGTGACCTTGACCTAAAACAATTGTTTGTTACTTAAAACAATTTCATAATAAAATAAAAAAAAGTATTTTCAGTAACAGTGACGTTGACCCCCAACCCCTCAAAAAATATTGCTTAAAACAATATACATGTAAACATATCTTGCACTCCATGCAAGCTACCTACACACCAACTTTTATTGCAATTGGTCACTCCTTACTCATGTTATTAAGCTGAGACAATTTTTCTATTTTAAGTAACAGTAACCTTGACCCTAGTGACCCTAACTGTAATTTCAAGCTTCCTCTCCCCGCAAACAACCTACAGACCAAATTCCATTGTAATTCGTCGCTCCTGACTAAAGTAATTGAGCGGAAACCATTCTACAATTCCGGTTCACTGTGACCTTGACCTTTGATCTACTAATTTCAAAATCAATAGGGGTACCCTGCCGGTTATGACCAACCTCAGTTTCAAGATACTTGGCCCAAGCGTTCTTGAGTTATCGTCCGGTAACCGGTCACTGTGACCTTAAAGTTTGACCTAATGACCTCTAATTCAATAGGGGTCATCTGCTTTTCATGACAAACCTCCTCATTGAGTTTGAAGATGCTAGGCCTAAGTCTTTTCAATTTATCATTCAGAAACCGTTATACTATTCCGGGTCACTGTGACCTTGACCTTTGACATACTGACTTAAAACACAGTAGGGTTTATTATTATTCAACTTTACAATATTACACTCTGTATTAGATCAATTGCATACATGATATGAAACAGGTAGAGCTAATACAAAGCATAACTGAGCCAATATAAGAAAAGCAGGGCCAATACGAGAAAACAGGGCCAATATGGGATTCAAGCATTCTGATTGGTTTAAAAGAGAGGCCAATACGGAGAAGTCACTTCCGTTAGATTTTTAAACGACGCCATTTTGTTTTTAGACTCATGCTGATATCGAAAAATGACTGTAAAATTGTTATATTTGAAATAAACATAGGGTTACGGGAATTCATTTTCTTAGTTAGATCATTTTCTATCCATCCATAGCAGTTTTGAAGTAAAATTCGAGAAAAAGTTGATTTTCATTTTTTCATCCCCCTCCTGTATATTTATTTCTTCTTACTAGTGTGAAAATGCGATTCAAACGGTGAGAAAATAAATCTACCATGTCCATTGAGTTGTGGGTAAGGAAATCCCACCCTCGGGATGAGATACGTCCAAAAAAACTCGACAGAGCCTCATTTTTGTGATGTATCTCAACCCTTGGGTGGGATTTCCTTATCCACAACTCATGAACATTTTAGATTCTCTTTATATTCTTGTTTATTTAGCCAATATTGTAAAGTTGAATAATAAAATTATCATTAATCAAGTGATTTCATATTGGCCTTGTTATTTGTCCTCGGGCAGTCGTATAGATGATGATTATTATTTGTCCTCGGGCAGTCGTATTGGCCCTCGGCCTTCGGCCTTGGGCCAATACGACCACCCTCGGACAAATAACAAGGCCAATATGAAAGCACTTGATTAATAACATTATAGTATTGATTTCACACTAGAAAGCACAACATAAAATTTTACTGTACATTTTAGTATACTAAATAATAACTCCTGCAACGACACTTGACGAGACTGCCTCGAGTATAAAAAACAAATGAAGATCGAGACAGTTCATCGACTTGACGATTTTCTTGACCTAGAGGTACACCCACGCGGACATCTTTACCAATGTGTAAATACACGAAACAAGACAGTAAATAAATAATTAGCCAGTCACAACAGCTCAATATCTTTGAACATGAATACAATAAGATACTCCCTTGAGAGACTAGCATTGGGTCATATTTTGCCATATGCTCATACATTTTTCATTAAAGTGTGCACCTATTTATAGACATAAATAGAGGTAAAATTGCTTAAACAAAAAGAGGACAGTATTCAGTGTGTATATTTTATTGGTAAGAACTGTGCCATCAACGTCATATTTTAATTCCGTACAAGTCGATTGTACTTTACTATCCACTATTTTATTACCGCTTATAAATTCATCATTATCACCATCATCACCATCATCATCATCATCACCATCATCATCTTTGATAATTGCTAACCGTCATAACTGACTATTATGGCCATGCTTGGGGGAAGGGGAGGGGGGGGGGTAGAAAAGTTAAGATTGCCAAGTCTCCTAGGTTACTCAGTCAACCCAGGAGGGGAGGTTTTTGGCAATGTGATTAAAAAATGGGAAAGCCCAGCATAGCCTTAAAATACCTACAATAGTGCAATATCTACAATGTATGTGTGGTGAAGAAAACTTGTCTTCACTTATTTGCTATAACACCGAATAAAGGCCGTTTTAATTTATACAACTGTACGGTTTTATTTCTTAATCTAAATAATTTATTTATCACGTCATCAACAACTTGCTGATTTTACTTCGCAGACGAGATGTACATATCAAATATTTTGCAAGCGTATTCAACGGGTTTCAGACAGTAACACTCACCAATCGACTACAGTTACTTTGGAATACTTTTTGCAGTGACTTATTAAACACGACCACCATTCCTGTGTAAATACATCATGTACTTTAGATATTTAAGGAATCTTTTTTTTGTAGTGCGGAATTCATGGGTTGTTTTTTCAAAAGTACAATTTGAATATACAAAGGTTGAACGTTTGTGTACACATGCATATATTACGTCACTGTTACGTTATCCTAAAATTTGTATTTGATAAAATATGAATAACTACAATTCATGCATTTCAAACGAAATTCTAGAACGGTAAGGTAACGTACCTCTAAAAGTACCAGCCGAAGCTCCAAACATTCAGACGGAATCAAAAGTAGAATATCCAACAATATCGGGCACTGATGGACAACGTAAGGTTGTTAAGGCCATTAACATTTTCCAGTAATTAAATAAAACAATCAAAGGAAAAGGAATTAAGGCGATCGATTTTGACTAAACGACTCCGCTAACTTTTCTGACCGGAGCTGTGCAATCGGCTTCGCATCTGACGAAGGGCAACGGAATCTGTCGAGAACTTCCGATTGTGGAGCTTTGGCGAGTATACATTACTGTGTTAATTTATATTGTATTGAAAAGTTATTTTACTTGTCACCTATATACTAACAGCTCGGTTATAATGAAGATGTACAGATGTTGAAACATCAACAACAAGAAAATAACAGACAAGTTATTTAAAATTTAAAAAGTCCTGGCTGACCGTGGGATTTTTCCCATCGTGAACTTGCAAAGATCCTATTATGACTCCTATGTATACTTGTAATTCACACAATCTGAAAACTTAAGGACTTTTGTTTTCATGACTGCAATTTCCAGTCAGTTTTGTCCAAAGGTTGTGACTATGTTACTTTCCACGAATAAGGAAAGTACACGTAAAATCAGTAGTTTCCAAAGACGGATAAGGGGAACTAGCAGTTAAGACCCGAGCTCACTGTCCACGGTTAAGGGAAGTACAAGTAAAACGATGTTCACTTTCACGGTTGAGGGAATGCTTTCCACGGTTAAGGGAAGAACAAGTTATATGATGCTCACTTTCCACGGTTAAGGGAAGTACAAGTAAAACGATGTTCATTACCATGGTTAACAGAAGTACAAGTAAAATGATGCTCACTTTCCATGGTTAAGGGAAGTACAAGTAATATGATGCTCACTTTCCACAGTTAAGGGAAGTACAAGTAAAACGAAGTTCACTTTCCATTGTTAAGGGAAGAACAAGTAATATGACGCTCACTTTCCACATTTAAGGGAAGTACAAGTAAAACGAAGTTCACTTTCCACGGTTAAGGGAAGTACAAGTAATATGATGCTCACTTTCCACATTTAAGGGAAGTACAAGTAAAACGAAGTTCACTTTCCACGGTTAAGGGAAGTACAAGTAATATGATGCTCACTTTCCACAGTTAAGGGACGTACAAGTAAAACGAAGTTCACTTTCCATGGTTAAGGGAAGAACAAGTAATATGACGCTCACTTTCCACATTTAAGGGAAATACAAGTAAAACGATGTTCACTTTCCACGGTTAAGGGAAGAACAAATAATATGATGCTCACTTTCCACATTTAAGGGAAGTACAAGTAAAACGAAGTTCACTTTCCATGGTTAAGGGAAGTACAAGTAATATGATGCTCACTTTCCACAGTTAAGGGACGTACAAGTAAAACGATGTTCACTTTCCACGGTTAAGGGAAGTACACGTAAAACGATGTTCACTTTCCACTGTTAAGGGAAGTACAAGTAACATGATGCTCACTTTCCACGGTTAAGGGAAGTACAAATAATATGATGCTCTGTTGAACCGTATATGTCCCGGAACGTATATATCACACGAGAGAAAAATTCGACCGCATATATTCGGTCGAAAATAGTCTTCGCGTGAAACGTATATGGCTCATAATATGTGATGTTTACGTTTGACTTCGAATTTTATAGGAGCACGAAAACGAATATCTAACATGCAGAAAAAGGCAAATAAAAACGAAATTTTCAACGAATACGTCACATTTTGATCAATTTGAAAAAACAACATATTTAAAACAATCAAATATGGTTGATTAAGTCATGTCGCATAGATTCGCTTAACACAACCAAGTCGATCCGATCGGTCACAACACATATGGTATGGGAACTAACACTTCCCACTCGAAGGTGTAGGCGGTATTATGTCTTTAATTTGTATAAATAATGTTTGGTCAAATTTCGCTCACGTAACTGAAAGTCTACGACTGCATTCATTTGGCCCAAGAGAGGTATTATTAAATGAAATTATCTGAACACTTCCACGGTTAAGGGAAGTACAAATAATATGATGCTCACTTTCTACGGTTAAGGGAAGTACAAGTAATAGCCAAGGCACTGGTGGGGATCGAACCTCAATAGCTCAGTTTAAGCTATTTTGCAGTATAACTTAGCTATCATGTAGTCCGGCCATTTTGAAAAGTAATAATGTAACTTAAGACACAAAACTAATTATATAACTTTTACGGAAAGGGGCTTGTGTGCGTTACTTGTGACAAAGGCTAAAGAACTTGAGAATTAGACGTACTGATAAAAAGAAAGAATTACACGGAAATGGTACCTACCTAGATCCATGTTTTATCCTCGAACACAACAGAAATTATAACTTTTAGTCAAGGTTTTAATTCTTTATACTATGGTATATATGTGATAGGTGCCTACCGATTAATAACTCTGCCTGTTGCGATGTGTAAATCATACATACATATGTGTCATAAATGAAATAAAATGTAGACGACATTTGATGGAGAAAGAACTATTTATTTGTAAATCGGTGTTAATAGATATTCCAATCATTGTGCACATCAAAAAAACGCATTGATAATGATATATGATACTTGTGAAGCGCGTCGTGTCGCTTTTATCTACCAAGCAACAAATAAAAAATACAACTTGGTTCAACCATGGACCATAATGAAATTGCAAGAAGAAAGCATTTTTATGGTCATTAAAGTTTGTTGTCAATTATCATGTCGTCGTGAAAAAACACCTTCTTTGCAGTCTCGCCTCGGCAAGCGGGTGTTAAGTTACGACAAGAAAACGGTGATACAAGTCTCACATCGGCCCTTAGAACAGTGTTGCAACATACACATTCATATTTTATTTTTGCCTTTCGAGAGACAGCTTTTTTGTTATATGAGCAAAACTGTTTCACATATTACAATTTGTATCTAAAAGAAACTTTACATTATTTAACTTAGACAAAATTAATGACTATAATTGATAGTACCAGCACTCCACTTAGGGCGCTAGGGGAACTCGCTGGTCGCTATGAGACTTAGTTGTTGCTAAGGAAGTCGCTAAGGTAGTTACTGGTTGCTAAGGAGTCACTGGTAGATAGGGGAGTCATTGGTAGCTAGGAAACTAAGTTGTTGCTAAGGAATGCAATAGTTGCTAAGGAAGTCGTTTGCTCATATGGGAAGACACTGATTGCTAAGAAAGTTACTTGCTCCCTGGTTGTTAGGGTACTATGTTGTTGCTTTGGAAGTCAATGGTTGCTAAGGAAGTCATTTGTTGTAAAGGTATTAATTGTTTGCTAAGAGAAGTCACTGCTGGTAAGGAAGTCAATGGATGCTAGAGGGGAACTCACTGGTTGCTAGGGTACTAAGATGTTGCTAAGGAAGTCAGTGGCTGGAAAGGAAGTGGTTGCTAATGAAGCCGCTGACCACTAGTCCAAGCTGGTTGTTTCAAATCACTGGTTGCTGAAGAAGTCAGTGATTATTAGATAAGTCGGTGGTTTGCTATAGGAACTCAGCTGATGCTAGGAGTTTCCTTTAACTGTAATTACAGACAAGAGACCCCAGGGCGTTGTCAATTATGACCCCTGGTCCATGATTTCAGCTAACTCGGTAGAGGTCCACTAGAAAATACTAAATATCTTTATGGTGTTGCAGGGAAAGATTGTTAAAGATTCTCATTTTTAAGTCTATGTAAAACAATTGACCCCCAGCGGGCGGGACAATATTGACCATAAGGGCATTTTTTGAACGAACTTGGTAGAGGTCCACCCGGCAATGTTACACTCCAAATATCTAAGCTCTACACCTTGTGGTTTTGGAGAAGAAGACTTTTAGGTTTTCCTATATAATTCTATGTAAAACAAATTACCCCCAAGATGGGGCCAATATGACCCTAGGTGCAAAATTTTAATAAGTTTAGAAGAGGTCCACTGGACAATGTTACACATCAATATCTAAGCTATAGACCTTGTTCTTTAGGAGAAGTTTAACCTATATACATGTAAACCAGTGACTCTCTGTGCAAGCGCGTGTGCTTTAAACTAAACCAAATGTTCATTTATCTGTTATATAGAAGATCTGTATCATCACATAATCACTCATTTCTTTGGATTGTTAATTACGATGTCTGGTAATTGTGTACATACCTATTTGATTGGTAGCTCCATGAGTGACGGTCGAGTGCATGGTTAAAATTTCATATGTTATGTAACTTCTCCACAGTTCTTTATATTTATCACGGTCCTTATTCTACACCATAAAGTTTTTCACTTCCAACAGTTAGTTTCTTTTCGTGTTGATTATTAAAAACAACGGTTCATGAAATATTTTAATGATTATGTCTATATTTCCAGATTTAATCAAAAAAGAAAAAATGCTATTATCTACAAAATGTGCTATGTGAAATAAAAATACAAGAACTTATATGACCGTGAATTCATTTGTTGATCTTTTCAACTACTGAAGTTTTGTTGATATGCAGGCTCTGAAAACTGGAAAAACCAGATTTGACTGAAAAGATGTATTTACTACAATATAAGATGCAATTTAGATTTCATACAAGACGGAAGACTATTGTGTGGCATTATATAGCTGAATAGATTTTAGCCTGCGGATAGCCACATTAATATGTCATACCGTTACTATAGTAACAACTTGGTTTCTTTTTCTTTAAAATTATCTCAAATAGGCCCGTTTTACAAGTAATATGACACTATGAAATAAGCGTGAGATGTTGATATCGTATAAGTAATGGATGCCATCTAGTCAAAGGACGTCATCTAGACATAAGACGTCATTTAGACATAGGACGTCATCTAGACATAGGACGTCTTCTAGACATAGGACGTCATCTAGGCATATGGCATCAAATAGACATAAGACGTCATACAGACATAGGACGCCATCTAGCCATAGGGTGTCATCTAGACATAGGACGTCATCTAAGTATTTGACGCCTTCTAAGTCATCAAGACATTTGACGTCAAACACATGAGAAAATGGCTGTACAAACGGGTCGTACAGTGTACGCTGTTATTTACAGAAAATTGAAGACTTTCAATGATATCAAAAAAAGGCTTTACCTATATCGCACGCATAACTAAATGAAAAATATGTGTATAGGAGCCAAATTTAACAGCTGTGTGCGATATTCTTGTACGAGTTATGTCTCTTAGTATGCAACAAAATTACGGTTGCACAGAGGTGACATGCACTACCTTTTTTTTAAAATTGCACTTCTCTTTTTTATGTCATTCCGAACGACTTAGTATGTCGTAGTAACGAGTTACTAAGTCGTGGGAACGAAATAAAAAAAAGAGAAGTGCATTTAAAAAAAGAGTAGCGCAATAAAAAAATGAATAGTACATGTACAATGAAAAAGAGTAGTGTATGCTAACTATGTTGAGGGAACGTGGGAACGAGTTAGTTATGTCGTCTGAACGACTTGCTATCTCGTCCTACGACATAGTAAGTCGTTCCCACGACATAGGTAACTAGTTCCCACGACATGGCTATCTCGTTCCCGCGAGTGAGTAAGTCGTTCAGCTATGTTGAGGGTATATGGCAATTGAGTTACCGGGTATTATAATTGTGGGGTCTTTACTTAGCAAAACTGATTGCGTTGTGCCCTTTCTTGTGTAAAAAGATCGTTCTTATTTTATCTCCAAAGTAACAGGCTAAACATAAACATCGATGAACAAGCACATAAAGCAGACCCTTTTCGATTATTTTCCATTTTCTATTGTCTAAATATAACTGAACATATATTAATGAGCAAAACTATTTTGTCTACATGTATGTAGAATTTATAAAAGAAGTTGTATTGTACTTGAAAGGGAATTTACTCCGATAACGTAAAAACTAATTTGATGAAGAGTTGTTGCTATTGAAAGTTGTTTATTTAGCCAAACACCCCTAGGGACATTGTTTTTCAATAAAACTTGAGAAGTCTAAAAGATGTGTCAGCGTTCGAATGTTACGACCACCTTATACAGATCTCCAGGAATGGCTTATGCGGTGTTCCGTGAGTGCCATCATAATTTCTTTCTTACACGTTACAGCGCGAAAACGCGAAATTACGATGGCGATGCACAAAGTGACAATGACATATGCAAGATCTTTCCATCTTAATGTAACTGAACAGGCAATCATCGTTACACAGTGTTATCGTAGAATAAATAACTAGAAAGCGGCCAAAAACGAAGTGGTCTAAACAGAAACGCAGTCAAATGCCTTTACAGCTTTATAACAAAGACAGTATAAATTTATTCGTGTAAACAAATCGTGACATCGGTTTGTACATTTACAATTTAATAACCTTTCTCATTACCAGGTTCAGATTTAAAAAGAAACAAAATCATATTCATGAAAAAGCTTTAAATAGTCTACGCCCTTTCCAGTTTTTTTTTCCATTAGATTGTATATACGATCCTTATTTACATTCAGCGTTAATTAAAAAAAGTTAACGCAGCTATATTATAATATGTTCTACGCTATGTTCCACGAAATGTAAACCAGTCTGATAAAATTAAAAAGTGCATCCCGACCAGTTAGTAAACTTTGGCACTTCTCTTTATTGATCTAACACGACATGTCATTTATCTGTCAGTGACGTCTTGCATTTTAAAAACATGATTTCTTTAAATTTCAAACTTATCAAAATGAGTGACCACTTTATCCATACGAAAGGAAAAAAAATTTTTTTGCCCATATTGGGTTTTATACTGGCCGAACAAAAAACGATTTTCACTTTGACGCTGTGTTTAAAATTGACGTTTTATGGATAAAGAACGAAATATCATTGACAATGTTTATATAACCACGGTTACTCATATTTAGCGTAACTTCACTGGGAGTTTCATAACATTTTGGCATAAGAGGGTGCCAGACCGGTTTTTCCGGCATGGGCAATAATAACCAGGAAGAACGGTGGCTTCCAGATCTGCCTACGCTTATCAAATATAACATCGGGCAGAAAGTGTGATTGCTACAAAGTGCTTCAAGTGCTTCAAAGACAAATACGCGTACAATAAATTCAAGAGAATTTGACAGTGACATAACAGATATCACTTATAACAATTACATGTTAAGGTAATGCAGGCATAGAAAAAGTTATAATCCTTATATTATCCCGTATATTGCATTTACTTAATAAAAGTTGACTGCTTTGTTGCGTCATTGTAGAATACTCGTAAGCAAACTGTAGCACCGTTAAGAATATACTGGGGGATCCATATATCACTTCTGGTCAGAGTACAATGAGGTTCTTTTGCAAATTTAAATGTTCGGTTTAAGGCAGTTTGAAGTCATTGTGAACACCAATAAACCTTAAAATTCTTTAAAAATATTGCACTAACTGGAGTGGCTAAAAGAGGTTCAGTGCACTGTGCAAAATTTTATTGAAATAGCATTAATATTTTAAGAGATATCTAAGATTTATGGGGGTTCACATGAAAATCTAACTTCCTATAATTAATCGACATCTGATATTGTCTAATAAGTCTTGATAAGTCGTAATGTAAATAAACATACAACATGTATAAAGATAAGATGAATTAACTTGTTTACTAGTCACGAAACCCGGAGTGACCATGACACGTACTTGCTGAGAAATTCTGTCATTTTGTCAATCTGCATGTTCGTTTGTTCAGACATGTGACAAAGCAGAAAGTAGACAAACAGTTGGTTATTGTCTTAGTCGCGTTTTTTTGGCTGTAAACAACGAAGATAGTATGTACTTGAAAAGAAAGCTTGCTCCCGGAGCTCCACGCGCATTCGTGTGTGATTTAGATTGTTTATAGTCCCGGCCGACCCTAGGCTGCCAAGACTCCTGAAGAGACAGGTGCAGATACAATTGAATCCCTAGCTCTTTACGAATAGACCCATTACAGTTCTTTTAACGTGCCCGGTGCACTGTATAGCACCTAAACACTCGATGCTACCTCTGAGTTTCTAAATAGTTCATCTCTAGATGGGTGGGAAATACTGAAAAGCGTTTCTAAAATTCCTAGTGCCCCGGCCGGGATTCGAACCGAGGACATCCGTACTGGTAGTTCAGAGCGTTAACTAGTCGACCACTGTGCCATATTACGTGTATTTATGATAAGGCTCCC